>JALPLW010144898.1:1748-14333 GCA_024363205.1 Cereus fernambucensis
AAGGAGAGCGTAGAGAAGGAAGCGCAGATCAAGTTTTAAGAAGAAAAGATTGCTGAGCTGACCAGGAAGTTAGAAAAATGGCCAGCTCAATCATCTTCAAAGGACTCAAAAAGTGAGGACTTTGGAAACTATCAGTCTACACTGAGGCTTATGACAATCAGAAGCGACCAAAGAAAGGCGTTACGTCTAAAAATGTTAAGTCCTCTAGATCAATGACTATTGAGCAAATAAAAGACTTGATGGCAAATGCTGTTAAGGAGTAGCTAGGTGAAGGGTCACACGAATTCACTTGTACACCAAGCCTTACACCAAGAGGGTTGATACTCTTCTCATGCCCCATGGTTAGCAACCCCCAAGTTCGAACAATTTGATGGGAAAGGTGACTCAAAATAGCATGTCGCACATTTCATTCAGACATGCAACAATGCTGAGACCGATGACGACTTCATGGCGAAGCAATTCATTAGGACATTGAAAGGTATTGCCTTTGACTGGTATACCGACTTAGAGCCTGAGTCCATTGACAGTTGGGAACAAATTGAGCAAGAGTTCCTCAATAGATTCTACAACACTAGGCGCACTGTTAGCATGACTGAGTTGACAAAGACAAAATAGTGAAAGATGAGCCGGCTCTTGACTACATCAACTGCTGACGCGCACTTAGCCTTGAGTGCAAAGATCGGTCGTCTGAAACTTCTGCCGTTGACGTGTGCACCCAAGACATCCATTGGGACTTGTTGTACGTCCTACAAATGAGCAAACTTAGGACTTATAAGAATTGGCAACCAAAGCACATGATATGGAGGTGACGATAGCTAGCCATCGTGGAAACTCCTTCTATTCTACCGAGTCAAAGAAGGACAAGGTTGAATTCAAGAAGAATATTAAGTTCTCCAAGAACACAATCAAAGAAGCGATGTCTACCTCAACAAGTCAGCCAATTCGAATTACAGAAAAACCCAAATTAGAGGACAAGAAAAGTCCGCCACTCAAGGATGCGACAAACAAGCGCTCTACATTGAAGGAGCTGCAGGTGAAGAAATATCCATTCCTTGACTCAAAATTGTCAGGAATGCTTGATGATCTCTTGAAAATGGGGTTATCGAGCTTCTAGATTCAAACGCCTTGAAGAAGCTGGAATGGTTGCCGACCCATAATATTGTTGGTACCACAAGGCTGTTCGTCGCCCTCTTGAGAAATGCTTGATGATCTCTTGGATGACACTGTCAAGACAAATCATATTTCCACCTAGCTGGAGTGTTCTTCATCGCCTTGGAAGCAAAAACAGACTTAACCTTATGGTGTAGTAAACACTGAATTGATTTCTTCCTGTGGAGAGAAATTAATTACAATTCAATTCGGAAGTTTGGAGCCTGTGGTAGTTCCAATTGAATGCAAATGATCTTTGACAGAGACTGAACTTTTTGTGGATGTCTCTGATAAAGTTGATGATGATGAAGAGGGATGGACTCTCGTCACTCGCCGGAGGCCAAGGAAGCAAAACCAAGTGCAATCGCCACCTCTCTACTGTAGAAAGAGATAAGGAAGAAATAGGAGCCCTCGTTATTCAAAAGGTAAAAGGAAGTCCAAGAACATCAAAAGGCATGAAATTCTACCTATTAACCTCCTTGAGCAGGAGTTGCTTGTCCCTATCACACTTGAGGAGTTCTTCCCAATAGGCTTCTTTGAGAAAGTCACAGTTAACATGACCTCATGTTCTGAGCTTGAGGAAGACGAAGACAAAGGAAGTGACAAATAAGAGAAGTCTCCTAGAGTGACTGACAAGACCATGACTGTCCTGAAGGTTTTGCTAGCTCGCATTGGCTGGGGGGAAATATTTTGTTTGCCCGACAAGATGTGCCAACATGTTGTTGCTGCCTTACAACACCCAGAACTTTACGTTAACAAAGTTAAGGATGTGAGAGGATCAACATAAAGCCCTGTTCAGTGTGCCTTTCGCAATACTGCAGTCACTTTCACTGATGATGACTTATTATTAGGATCCAAGCCTCACAATCGTCCTTTGTTTGTTACTGGCTACATTAGGGAGCAGAAAGTCAATTGCGTTCTCATAGATAGAGGGTTAGCCATCAACATCATGCCCAAGTCTACAATGAAAGACCTATGTATCACAGTGGAAGAACTTTTTAAGAGTCGGACGATGATTCAAGGGTTCAACCTTGAGGGCCAGGTGCAATCGGCATGATTTGCATTGAACTGATAATAGGAGGCTTATCAATATCCTCAATCTTTTATATAACCAACGCTAAGACTTCCTACTGGTGATTACTTGGGCGACCATGGCTTCATGAACATGGGATTGTGGCTTCCACTTTACCAGTACCTTAAGTACTACTGAGATGGAGAGAAGAAAATAACTGGGGATGTCAAGCCATTCACTAAAGTTGAGTCTCATTTTGTAGATGCGAGGTTCTTCGAAGAAAGTGCTACACCTAAGGAAACCATATCGTCAACCATTTCTTCCACAGGCAAACGTGGCGTAAAGAATGCCCCTCAAGCAAGAAAAAACGACGCTCCTAAACAACAACTTGAGAAAGAATCAAGTAAGCAAGGCTACACCGCTTACCTTATTGAACAAGTTGCTAAAGCAACAGCTACTTCAATGGGATCAATGCCACCTATTTTAAGGTGCATACTTAAGTCTTGCCATAAGGAGGACGAATCACCCTTTAGCGAGAGCATAAGCAGCAACATTGAGACTAAAGCTACTAAGGATGATGGAGCTAGCATAACCTTCCTAAAAGACAGTGTAATAGTTCCAATCCTTAAGATGTGACAGGCTAAGGTGAGTAGACCCCCTTTTTTAGGGTCTATCATTTCTTCTAAAGAAGGCGATGTCTTGCCAAGTGTGTGGACTAAAGAGGGATTTGATTCCAATGCATACAAGCTTATGGAGAGAGCTAGTTATATTTTCAAAATCCAGCTACCTTAGGAAAGGTAGTCGAAGTCAAGCCTCATAGACTCACTGAAACTCAGAGAAAGATTCAAGAGTTGGGAGGTTCAATAGGCATCTCTAAAATTGGACTGGGTTTTATCCCACCACAGCCAGCCAGAATCTCTGGGCGACGAAAGGACAAGAAGTTGGTAATTCAACACATCTCAGTTGAAGAGGTAAATGAGAGTGAAGATAAAAATGCTTCACCTAACCCAAAGCCCTCTGTGTTTGATAGACTACAACCGTCCACTTCAAAAAAACGTTCGTCAGTATTCATCCGTATAAGGAAATGGAAAGACCACAAAATCTTTGATTTTAACACAATCAGAGATATTCCCCAGCCAAAGCGTTTAGGTTTTGCTAGAATAAAAACTGGTGAAAAGTCTTTAAGCTCACGGCTTCAGCAGGAAAAAAGTTTTGGTTTAGCCGCTTCGGAATGATAAAGGAACTTCAGAGCTCTATCCGTTCTCGTATGAAATGTTTCTCCAGTTTGGATGCTAAGACAGATGGTTCATTAAGAGTAAAGAGGCATACTGTGGTCTTCATAGGTCAACAAAAGAACTCTAACTCTAACGAAGAGGCGGAGAAAGACAAATATGTTTCTGCTAATCATATCACATTACACGAATGTGATAAGTTAGACTCAGAGATAGAGCTGGCAAAAACTCTTGAGACTTTTGAACATGGGGGGCAGGCTACAGTTGATGAGTTGAAAGAGTTGAATCTTGGAACTAATAAAGAGTCTCATCCTATCTATGTAAGCTCATCACTTACACCCGAAGAGGAAAAACAATACTTAGAACTCCTGTCAGAGTACAAGGATGTATTTGCTCGGAGCTATAAAGAAATGCCCAGGTTGGATCCAAAGGTTGCAGTCCACCGCCTATCTATAAAAAGGGGTATTTTATCTAAGAAGCATGTTCAGCGATGTTTTCATCCAGAGTTGGTACAAAAATTAAAAAAAAGGTCAACAAACTCAGGAGGCAGGATTCATTTGTGAGGTTAAATACTCAACATGGATCGTAAACATCGTGCCCGTCGGGACGAAAAATGGGCAACTTTGTATTTGTGTGGACTTCCAGGATCTCTACGACGCTTGTCCAAAAGATAATTTCCCGCTGCCTGTCATAGAACTCATGATCGACTCAACTACATGGCATGAAGCGGTGTCATTCATGGATTGTACACCAAGATACAGTCAGATTCTAATGGCGCCAGAAAATCAAGAGGCTACAGCTTTCTGCACACCTAAAGGCATTTTTGCTATAAGGTGATGCCCTTTGGACTAAAGAATACAGGAGCAACTTACCAAAGGGCGATGCAAACAATTTTTGACGAAATGCTTCATAAAACAGTCGGGTGCTATGTCGATGATTTGGTGATCAAGTCCAAAAAGAGGGCGGACCATATACAAGATCTTCGTCTGATCTTTAAGCAATTACGGAGATGTCAATTGAAGATGAATCCACTCAGGTGCGCATTTGGTGTCACCTCTAAAAAGTTCTTGGGTTTCATTGTTCATCACAGAGGGATTGAGACCGACCAATCGAAGATCAAGGCAATCTAAGAGATGCTTGAGCCTAAGAATCTCAGGGAGCTTCGCAGACTTCAAGGTCACTTGGCATATATCTAAAGATTCATCTCAAATCTTGCAAGACGTTGCCATCCCTTTAGCCACCTTATAAAAAAGGGTGCACCGTTTAAGTAGGAGGAATCATGTTGTATGGCTTTCAAGAAAATAAAGGAGTTTTTGTCCCATCCTCCGGTGTTGGGGGCACCCATCCCTGGCAAACCTCTCAGACCATACATTACAGCTCAGGAAAGATCCTTAGGAGCATTATGTGTACAGGAAAATGAGGAAGGAAAAGAAGTCGCCTATCTACTTAAGTCGTAGATTGGTTGGCATTGAATTGAAGTACTCCCTCATCGAAAAAATGTGCTTGTCGCTCATCTTTTCCATTCAGAAACTCAGACATTACATGCACAGTGTAAATGGTTTCCAAAGCTGATCCCATCAAATACATCTTGTCCATGTCAATCTTAAATGGGCGACTGGCAAAATGGGCTGCAATCTTAAAGCAGCACGACCTTGCCTATGTAACACAAAAAGTAGTTAATGGGTAAGCATTGGCAGATTTCTTAGCAGAACATCTAATTCATGACGATTAGGAGCTAAATGATGATTTGCCAGGGAAAGATGTGCTTTTCATCGATATCCTCCCTCTCTGGGAAATGTATTTCGATGGAGCAGCAAGGCGAGATGGTGCTGGTGCAGGAGTGGTTTTCGTCTCCCCCGAAAAGCATGTTCTCCCGTATTCATTTGTGCTTACTCAATTATACTCTAACAATGTGGCAGAGTACTAAGCACTCAGCTTAGGTCTTTAAATGGCTATTGAGATAGGGATTAGAGACCTCAAGATATATGGTGACTCGCAGTTAGTCATCAATCAACCACTTCATAAGTACGAGGTTAAGAAAGAAGGCCTTGTCCCGTATCACAAGCATGCATTATGATTGCTGAACAAGTTGGACATAGTCAAGTTAGAGTACGTGCCAAGGAGTGCCAACAAAATGGCTAACGCATTTGCAAGCCTCGCAGCCACTTTAGCACTGGGGCCAGAAGAAGAAATGACTATTCCAATATGCAGTTGCTGGCTCGTTCTGCTCAATGATGAAGACTCAGAGGAAGACGCCAACATGATCTGTGCTCTTGAAACGGATGCAGAAGCCTAACGTCAACCTATAATTGAGCACTTGGATCATGGAAAACTTCTTAGCGACTCAAGGCATAAGACAGAAATACAGCGAAGAGCTCCGAGCTTCCTTTACAACAATGGAACGCTCTATCGACGCTCTTTCCTTGGCCTTTGGTTACAATGCTTGGATATGGAAGAAGCAAAGCAAGCGATGGCGGAAGCTCATTAAGGTGTGTGTGGAGCACTCTAATCAGGGCCTAAGCTACATGATGGCATTAAGAGGATGGGTTACTACTCGCCCACTATGGTGCAATATTACATAAATTATGCAAAGAGGTTTGATGCTTGCTAGTTCCATGCCAGCTTCATACATTAACATCCAGGGCCTCTCCACCCAACGATTGCAGCTTGGCATTTTGAGGCATAGGGGCTTGATGTCATTGGATTAATCACGCCTAAATTGTCTGCTGGTCACTCCTATATCTTGGCTGCCACTGATTACTTCTCTAAACGAGCGGAAGCAATTCCACTAAGGGAGGTCAAAAAAAAAATGTGGTTGACTTCATAAGGACACACATTATCTATCAATATGGTGTGCTGAGGTATATTATCATCGATAATGGTAAGCCCTTTGTCAAAAGTATGATGACTAGCCTGTGCCAAAAGTTTAAGTTTGCCCAACACAAGTTTTTCATATACAATGCCCCTGCAAATAGCCTGGCAAAAGCGTTTAACAAAACACTTTGCAACTTACTCAAAAAAGTTATCACAAAGTCCAAATGGGATTGGCATGAAAGACTAGAGGAGACTCTTTGGGCATACTGAACCACATACAAGACACCAACATAGTTGACCCCCTTCGCTCTGGTGTATGGGGTTGAAGTCGTTCTACCATTGGAGCTCTAAATCCTATCACTTCGCATCGCCATACAGGAAGGTTTGACAGAAGAAGAAAATCATAATCTGCATTTAGCTAAGTTGGAGACCCTTGATGAGAAGAGACTTCAGGCATAACAGAAGCTAGAATGCTACTAAGCCCGTCTATCAAGAGCGTTCAACAAGAAGGTTCAGCTGCGTTCGTTCTAAGTTAGAGATCAGGAACTTGCATCAAAGAGGCCAATCATCATAACTCATAAGATAGGAAGCAAATTTGCTTCGAAATGGGAAGGACCTTATGTTGTCCGTGAGGTATACTCAAATGGTGCCTACAAGATAGTAGATGGACAAGGGGTTCAGGTAGGACCCATAAACGACAAGTTCTTGAAGCGCTATTATCCTTGAAATATGATGTCGTCCAAGTAAGAGCATAAACTGCTCCTTTTTTTTTTCAAGTTAAATTCCTTTGTAATACTCATGGGCTGTAAGAGTATAAACCGTGAAAGGTAAAAACAAACTTAAATGAAAAAATTATACTACTCCTAATCCGTAAGAGTATAAACTGTGAACGGCAAAAACAAACTCAAACAAAAAAATTGTACTACTCCTGGCCCGCAACAGTATAAACTGTGCACGACAAAACAAATATAAAAATACACTTTATTGAACTATGTGATGACTTGATCTTATTGGAAATGACAATATTTCCATAAGTACGTAGGTAGCTTGATAAACAAATCACCAAGTACAGTCAAACATAATAAAAGGGGATAGCAGGGAGCAACCAAATTTCATATAAGGGAGGACACAAAGTCTATTACAAGCATTCATTACAAAAAAAAAGGAAAACAAAACAAAAAACAAGCTAAGTGATACATCAGTTGGTGTTCATCCAAGTGTCAGGGTTGAGTGAGGATTATATTGCTAGCATGACTTGCTCATGCTTATCGAACTCCTTTGCATCATCAGGCGGTAGAGTAGCCACCATCTCAAGGTTAATAAGAGTTTTGGATCTCATATCAACTTCCTTCTTAGCATCCTCCAGTAGGGAAGATTAGATCTGGACGTCGCCCTTAAGCTGGCGCTCCTCTTCTCGAGCAAGGCGAAGCGCTTCCTCTAAGTCAACAATCTTATGCTCCACTCCTCTGAGTTTCTAAGTCGAGGCACTAAGATTTGCGCAGACAATGGCGAGGCGTGAACGCGCAATATCAACCTGCTTAGTGCACAAGGCCTTCTCATTCGCCACATCATCAGGGTGGCGGCACGAGGAAGTTGCTTTTATTAATGACTAAAAAGCCGATACAGCATCCAATAGTCCTCCCCCTTCTTCCTCAAGGGGGTTGGGTCCCCACAAAACCACTCAATCCCCTTGTAAATCACTGGGGCTCCCTGAAGTCTTGCCTCTACTTCATCAAATTTCGCATTTTTTAGGCTAACCAAGTACTCGGACCCCATCACTCGTATAGCGGCGGTGAAGATGCTTTGAGATCCAGGTCCGGGACAAAAAGAAGTAGTAGAGGGAGCAGCAACACAAGAGAGTCTTTCTTTCGAACCCCCAGGAGTACTAACATCAGCAGCATTAGTGGGTAGTTTCCTCGCGACTACCTTGAGAGAGTTGGGTCCATCAACTGAATGTTGGCTGTGAGTAGCCGATGCATGCAAGGCTTCTGTTCCTCTGGAAGTTGAACTCCTAAGCTTGTGAGATGATGTTTGCCTTCTCACAATTGCAACGTCCTTGCCTATGCTTGGGGTTGCCTTAGGTGTAGATGATCTAGCTCCACGGCTAACATCCTCGAGTAGCTGCTCGTCGACAATGAACGTAGCCTCTTGTACTAGGTAGAACTCCCTAATTTGAAAAAGAAGGGGGGCTAAACAAAAAAAGTATGGAATCATTCCGTACTAATAAAAAAACCAAAGAAACAAGGGAAAAGAAAATAACAATAAAAAGGCGAAGGAAGAGAGCATACAACCTCAAGATTAGTGGCTCACTTGAACAGCTCCGGACGTCATCAAAAAAGTCATCTCCGAGGTTGACTCTAGCATCTCTGGGGGTCACAGTCTCGTGCCTTTTGCACCCTCATGTCTGAAATTCACTCAAACTCTGGCTTACTATCACTATCCTTCTCCAGATTTCGCTTTCTATTAGCGAGGTGAACTCCTGGGGACACATGAGCGTCGTCACTAGACTTCGATCCCTCAGTATCTGAATCTGTTACAGGATCCTTTCCTTTCTCCCCTTGGCATTCTTCGATGAGCCAGCCTCGACATCTTTCTCTCAGTTAGATGAATTTGCTTCCGTGCTCTTCTACAGGATGGAAGCATTAGATTGGAGGTCATTAATGGTCACCTTAGACCACCAAATCTTGTAAGTTGATGACACATATTGACTTAATGTTAAGGAGCGACAAAGAATAGCGCCTTAAGACATAGTCCTCAGGAATAGGAGTCGCTTCCAATATAGAAGGGCGTCATCATATGACACTACCTAGGTACGAGGATCCTCGAGAAGCACTCCAGGAATCCCCTGGCAAAACCCAAACTGCCTCCTGAACCAATACAGGCTGTAGGGTTTAATATAGAAGGTGACACCCTAATGAATAGGAAGGAAACCATCTCAAAGAGAGATTAAATAGCTCAACTTATCCTCATTCAAATCTCCATCATCGATAAGAATCTCCGATCGATTTCTTCCCAACGTTAGACATCCTAGGTCAAGGATTCTTCCCTCATGTTTAAGCTCGCGAGCATCCTCAATGTCGCTGCGCATCATTCGTGACCCGGAGTAGTGCACCATCAAAGAACCCGGAGAGGGAGGCTATAATAGATGGTGAGTCTTGAAATAGTGGGCAAGTCATCCGTAAAGGTAGTGGTAGGGAAAGAATGACTGTGAACGAAAAGGCTTCGTAGCCTTACTAATCCCACTAGGGCCATAATAGATACTTGCAAGCACAAAGATTGCCAGACTGAAAGCCGTAAAAGATGACATCAAGCTGATAACCTCAAAAGTTCTGGGCGAATGAACTTCTCTCGGGTCTCAGGAAGTACAAAAGTGCACAGCCAACATGACAAGAATGCGATAAGATAGGTGATCTCCCTCTTCTCTGTGAGAAACCCCCAGGCTTCTGAAGACGTCCAAGTCATCACGACTCCAACAAAGATCTTGAGGCTGAATCTGGCTACTAGGATTTTGCGTCCCCACAGGAGTCGAGCTATGATGGTGACATTATGCTGGCGGGTTATGGATAATCTTCTTCTTACACCAAAAAGTAATTCAAACTTTAGCCCTAACGCCCTTCTCTCAGATAGGCATCTTTTCTAAGCTTCTAAAAGTAGCAAACAGGAATTTGTAAGAATATGGAATAGTCTTCAAATTCTACTTGTCCCGATACTCAAAAGCTTGGAGGCTAGAGACAGTCTCATTATAAATCTTACCGCTAATTGGAAGCTTGCTGGGGCTCTGCAAATCCCATATGGAGATGGACATCTCTCCAGATATGGCGTGAAGAATGTTGGTGGTAGAATACTAACTCTCACAAAAGGTACACAACACATGAATGTCGCAGCTGAAGGAGTAAAGCAAAGCACACACTGCCTAATATAAGATATATATCCGCAGGCGCGCCTTAAAACAAGAGAGCACGTGCTCTGTCCATTCCCAGTATAAGGGAATATAGCCAAAATCTCCATAAAGAAGTATATTCGGGCCCCATCTGGATTACCTGGATATAATGCGGGTGCCCGAGCATAGGAAATTCGGTGAGTAGGCTAGACTTGTCGTGATACACACTCCGCAGGAAGTACCCAGATGAATCATCTTCTGCTCCTTTTTCCACTCGGATGGAAAACTTAGGAGGAAAAGACAATGGCTCTATAGCACGCGCCTGATTGGCCTTCGACCTCTTCAAAGAATGGTAGACCTGGAAGCAACTCCCTAACTGGGGTTTGTCATCCTCCTTATCCACGACGGAAAGAAAAAGTTTGCCATCACGCTGAAATTTCTTAAGATGCACCATTATAAATCACCTAAAAACAGAAGAAAATACAAGTTATTTTCTTTTTCAGGAAGAAAATCAGCAAACAAAATGGCGTCCAGGAAAATCAAATACTAAAGAAGAGAGAAGCAAGAAGGAAAATCAATCAAAATATTGGTTTTCAGCCACCCAACTACTCCTCGTTGCTCATACCACTTTCAGGCGTGTAAGTTTCCGTTCTAGACACTAAAGGCCTAGCCGCAAACCATTTTGCAAGTGATTCTTCAAGTCTTCGTACCATTTTCAGACATGCAGGTTTCCATTCTAAGCACTAAAGACCTAGCGGCAAACCATTTCCCAAGTGGTTCTTCAAGTCTTCATATCACTTTCAAGCATGTGGGTTTCCATTCTAGACACCAAAAGCCTTAGTAGTAAACTATTTCGCAAGTAGTTCTTCAAGTCTTCATACCACTTTCAAGCGTGTAGATTTTCATTCTAGGCACCAAAGGGCTAGCGGCAAACCATTTTGCAAGTGGTTCTTTAAGTCTTTATACCACTTTCAAGCGTGTGGGTTTCTGTTCTAGACACCAAAAGCCCTAGCGACAAACCATTTCGTAAGTGGTTCTTCAAATGGCTTTTCAACCTGCACAAATGCAACAAATAAGAGGGCCTCGACATACAAATAATTATTTTTGGTGGTCAAACAGCGTTGCGATGACACAAGCAATACATGTTTAAATAAGCATGAAGTAGTTCTTCATCTCTATGAATGACCTAGTCATAAAAGTTAGTGCCTTTGTTCATAAAGGTGGATACTTTGGCATGTTCAGCCACTTAATACACCAAAAAAAAAGGAAAAGAAGAACTTGACTTACACATTCAAAGGAAATGGAACAACATCAACATATGAAACAAAAGAAGAAAGCAAAGGCCTTCAATTCAAGTTGACAAAGTATAGGGGAGGCTAAAATAAGAATCCTCTAAACAGCAGCAAAGTCACTGATGTGCAATCAAAGAAGTAAGGCAACACCTTCGTGAAGTTTGGCATTAATTGCTCCATGTTACAGATGTAAAAAAAAGGGGCCAAATTTTAATCCTTTTTTTCTCTCCTCCTATTGGTTGGCTCTAATTTCTACTCTCGAAAGTTCACCAGCTCGGGTACATGAATATGATCCATCCATCATTAAAACAATTGTGCATCATCAAGTTTCTTTGTCATCAATTAAAAAAAAATCCGCTTTGAACAAAGCCCACAAAAAACTGAGCAAACAGAAAAAGAGGGCAACAAACTTCCATTTTTCTGTTCTTTCTTCTTAGTCCACATGATCTCAATCCAGAAAGACATGATTTTTGGCACAATGAGGATGGATCAAAATCACAAAGGAACAATAAAGGAAGTCAAAGTTATCACCTTTTACTTTATTTTATGGTGGTGCTAAAAACAGTTTCTCTATCACAAAAATGGCTACTTACGTTCTTCAACTGATTCAACAGAGAGAAGAAGAAAAGGGAGTCAAGCACACAAAAAAGGAAAAAAAAAATCAAAAGGGAAATGGAGCATGTTGGTTGCTATTTCTCCAAGCCCAACCGTTGCTTTTTCTTATCACCATCAACAAACTTTCAATAACTAATGTGCAATAACCCCCAAGTACAAAAAATTTAGACTTCATTCAAGTTAAAACCCAGCTCATTTGGTGAATCCAACATGAAGAACCCATATTTGATTAAGAAAAGGGTGAATTTTTTTGTACCTACGTCAACTGGGTCTCAGCAATGGTGACGTAAAAACTTGCTCTTTCATGAAAAAGAAAATGGGCGCATGGAATTTTAATTGAAAAAAAAACCGAAAGGAAAGGGAAGAAGATTAAGAAAGGTGGTACCCTTAAAAGCCACGAGGGTTAAATATAGTAGGGAAAGGTCGAACTTTGAAGGGGCTCCCAACCGTGAACTAGTAAGTAGCAGCAGCTAATGTGGGTGCTCAGGTTTCTGGGTATTTTGGTGGCTGCTCGAGGAAATGAGGAAGAAAGGGGCACAGTACCCCAGCACATGAGCGCCGCGTGTCTATTAAATGAAGCCGGTCCAAGCC
>JALPLW010151933.1:1423-16265 GCA_024363205.1 Cereus fernambucensis
GCTACTTGCAATTTGATAATTATTTAATAAAATATTTAAACTATTTCTCAGGACCACAAAGCTCTTTAGCACTTATTATGTCCTTTTTTATTTTGTGTCTTTTTGTTATTTGGGGGGACAGGGGGCTAATATGCATTAAAATCATAAAATACTTGCGTAAAATTTGCATGATGCTAGCATTAAATAAAAGTACAATCACATTATAGCATTATATTGAAAGCATCATGCATAAATTTAATTAGTTGCCCTCATAGATCACATGGGAACCCACTATACTACTACTTCCACAAAAGAGGTAGTTGACTTAGCTGGAAGCATAACCAGAGTCAACTAAGGCACAGTTGGTGCCTACATCAGCTCGAGGATTGCCCCAAGGGCCCAAGTATGATATGTAGGGCCATCATGCACTACCCCAACAGAAGGATTCCTATATAAGATGTGTAGCGTATAAGGCCCTGCCAATGAAGGGGACAAAGCATAAGGATCTGTAGAATTGTAATTTTAGAGTGATTCCACCGTAACAGAGTTCGAACATGTGATCTTTGCCCTATAGTGAAAAGACTAAGGAATGTCATCACCCCTTGTAGAAGGACACCATTTGGAGCGAGATGTATGAGACCTCCATGGCCTAACATTGTCTTTGGATCCCTTTTGGCATAAATGAGGACAAGCCAACGAATGAGTCCAACCTACAAAGCTAACTTAAAGGGATTAACTCACCTCATTCGTATGGCAAGTAAAGAGGTTCAAAAATGCTCTCTTGATAGAGTAGAAATGGTGCATTGTCATCCCGGGCTATTGGAAATTATACTAGAAAGAAGAAATAGTTAAAAGGTTACAACTTAGCTAATTGTAACAAGGTAAACAACATACTTACCCCCGTACAAGTAGGAGGAAACTTGAGTTCAGGGCATTCCGACCAGGGAACCCATAGAACCTTCACGAAGATGGCCTGCTCCCTTTGTCCAACTACGTGAATATTCAGGCTTCGTACAAGAGCTTTGGCATTCATTACCTATAAAATAAGAACTGTGAACATTAGCATCATAAAAATGTTGGGTCTAGGGAAGGAAGCACATAAGAAAAATACATCAAGTGGGTCACAAGCCATTGACACATGGGTGACATAACCGCCATAGGGGTCAATGGAGTCCCCAAAATAGATTCTCACCTTTATCTCTAGTATGTCCTCCAAGTTTCACATAAACCATAGACAAGGGTGGATCCAAGGAACAAAGGGAGGCCATTGGTTAATAACTTGTGCACTAACCTACTCCCTAAAGTACTAGATGAAGCTAAAAAGTCCTTCTATAAGGGCACGCCAATAGGTGTAGAATTGGCCACTTTAACTTCAGGAGTTGGGATGTGATTCTCCTGTGAATGAAAATTAACATACAAAATATGAGAGTAAACTCCAATGGTTGATCTATCTTCAATTGAAGTGACATCATCATTCTTAAGACATTCCCTCATTAGAATTTTGTTGAATCAAAGCTATCAAATAAATGACTAGTGTAAAATGACATCGGTCCTAAAGAGAGGTAAAAGGATGAAAAATTCATTACCTTGATAACTCTTAGTAAACCCCCTTGGGGTATTCTTGTATGTTGTTGTCTATAGTAAAAAAGAGTAGGCATTGGTCGCAATGGTATGAAAATCCTCCTGGTATACTATGGGTTCCCTTATAAGCCCAAGACCTATTAGTATATCAAAATCAAAACGGGTGATAGTTATGTCACCAAATGAATCGTGTAAGGTGTTTGTGGTGTCCCAAAATCTTTTAACTACACCACAAGTAACATAATAGTTGGTTAAATCTGCCGCCCCGTTTAATGCAGAACACAAGGCACCAAAGTCTGCATGCTTCAAAACCATTCACATTTGAGCACTTCGAGGCCTTAGTTCACTTATGAACTTCTTAAGGGCACTAGCAACCCTAATTATATCGTCCTAAAAAGAAGAAAGTGAAAAATGACATCAATGGCATTAATGTAAATAAGATAGAAAGTGAAGAAGAAAGAAGACTTACTACATTTATGGACGTATGCTTAGATGCATGGTGACCGACATCTAGTAAAATGACATCATCTTAAAAAGAAGACTCATAATTTTTTCAATCACAACTATGATATGTCTAATAAAGAAAGGAGAACATTGAAGAAGTTAAGAGGAAAGGGCACACTCGAACATAAGATAGAAGGATGGTGAGACTTATACAAGGTGAAGAGGGCTATTTATAAAAGAAGAGAGCTAGCAAGGGAAAGTAGAAACCGGACGGGTTCCACTTGGTGATAGTTTTGCCAGAATCATCAAGACAAATTACTCGAAATCAAGGATGAGGAAAGCAAATTAGCATCTATGAATGCGACAAGAAGAGAATCCAAGAAATTAAAGGATCCAATGTGCATAAAAAACAAGCAATAAAAATGCACGATACTAGCATGGGGACCTACAAGTCCAATAGTGAAAGAGGAAATATGATGTCTAAAGTCCATTCAATTCCCCAAAGAAGCAATCCCATAAACATACGCTGTCAAAAGCTCCAAAAAAAACACAAGATGAAAAGTGAAAGAAGTGATCAAGGGGACCCAGTAGCTTCCAATGAAAATTATGGCCAAAAATTGTACCTTTAACATGCATCAAAGCAAGCTATAAGCGACAAGCAAGAAGAGAAAATAGTAAATAGGCAACCAGACAGGTTCACTATCACATGTCAAGTAAGTGACAAATTCTCAATCTATCGTTCAAATTATTCAAGGTGTGCACTAGCCTTGATACAATAGAGTCGACAAGGAAATAATAGTAAATAAGGCAAATCCCTTAAACATATCGTAAACCCACAAATCTAGTAAATCGGTAAAAGGTCCACTAATTCGATAACAAGAAGAAGTTCATAAATTTGCTAGATTAGCGAAATGTCTCTTAATCTGGGGACTAAGATAAATTCATAAAATATGCTAATCTAATAAAAGGATAAATCTAATAAACATCCAACCATCAGGTGGTAAGGAAATTCACTACACCAGAGAAAGGTCCGCTCATCCAAAGATGAGAATAAATTCACAAATTCGGTAATTTAGCGAAAGGATAAACCCGCTACACTAGTGAAATGTCCACCAACGCGATGAAAGGATAAATCTGAAATCTGCTAAACCAGCGAAGCATTTGCTAATTCACTGAAACGATAAAACAAAGAACATAGTGCATCCTGACACAATGAAACATCTTATCAAACACTGTTGGCCCGACAATATGGGGGATCGTTAGGCTACCATCGTGGTAAAAGCTGGCAGGCACTGAATCTTTGAAGTTGTTCTTGGTAACTGTCCCGGCCTGGGAGCGGGCATGGGTGCCACAAATGGTATCCAAGCCAACCCACGACCATGCGTTTATGCTAGTGGACATGAGAGCCCTCGACAGTCACCGAGCAAAGCAAAGATACTGGAACGGACAATCGGTCAAGAAGATGTGTAATTGGGTTATTATGAGGTACAATGAGTACGGGTGATTGTAACACCCCCTATATGGCTTAAAGGATTTGATGCAACTACCTTTACCACCAAAGGTGCACCTTTCTTTTTGGGAAGCCCAATGCTAAGGATTCAACAGTTAAGCGTACTTACTATGGACCAATCTCAAGATTGGTAACCACCTGGGATGTTTCATAGGAAACATGTGAGCAAGAAAGAAGCACAGAAAAAACACTTGTGGTGATTTGTGGGGCCAGTTGACTGCCCTTATTGGTAACTATCCCAGCCCAAGAGGGCGCAAGGGTGCTA
This sequence comes from Cereus fernambucensis, assembly GCA_024363205.1. Taxonomy (NCBI): domain Eukaryota; kingdom Viridiplantae; phylum Streptophyta; class Magnoliopsida; order Caryophyllales; family Cactaceae; genus Cereus; species Cereus fernambucensis. The sequence goes on from JALPLW010151933.1 coordinate 5,203, forward strand.
CCGATGGTATCAGAGCTGATCCACGATCATGGGTTTGTGCTAGTGGACATTAGAGCCCCTGGTAGTCACTTAGCAGGGCAAAGATGCCGGGATAGGCAACTGGTCAAGAAGACGTGTAAGTGGGTCGGTCAATAAGGCACAACGAGGACATTATATGCTTCAGGGGAGGGTGATTGCAACACCCCATATGTGGCTTAAAGGATTTATTGAGACAACCTATATCACAAAAGTTGTACCTCCTTTTTAGGAAGTCCAATGCTATGAAATCTACAGTTAGGTGTGCTTACTATGGACCAATCTCACGAGGGGTAATCGCCTGGGAAGTTTCACTGGAAGCGTGTGAGTGAGAAGAAAGCACGAAAAAAAGGCTTACGGTGATTTATGGGGCTAGTCGACCACCCTTGAAGCTGTTCCCGGTAACTATCCCAGCACAGGAGTGCAAGGGTGTTACAAATGGTATCATGGCCCACTTGCGGTCGTGAGTTTATGCCAGTGTATATGCGAGCCCTCGATAGTCACCTAGTGGGGCAAAGATGTTGAGATGGACAATGGGTCAACAAGACGATTAGTGGGTTGGTTAATAGGTCAGAATGAGGATGTTGTATGCTTCAAGTGAGGGTGATTGTCATGTGCCATATGTGTCTTAAAAGATTTCCTGCGACGACCTATATCACCAAAGGGACACACTTCTTTTTGGGAAGCCCAATGCTATAAACTCTACAGTTAAGCATGCTTCCTGTGGACCAATCTTATGATGGGTAACCCCCTGGGAAGTTTCGCAGGTAGCATGTGAGTGAGTAAGAAGCACGGAAAAAAGGCATGTGGTGATTTGTAAGGCTAGTCGACTACCTTTAAAGCCATTGCTAGAAACTATCCCAGCCTAGGAGGGGGCAAGGATGTTACAGATGGTTTCAGAGCTGATGTAACACCATGCACTCGTGCTAGCGGACATGAGAGCCCTCGGAAGTCACCTAACAGCGAAAGGATACTGGGTGGACAACTGGTCAAGTAAGACGTGCAAGTGAGTCGGTTAATAAGGCACAATGAGGACGTTGTATGATTCAAGGGAGGTTGGTTGTAACACCTCGTACGTGACTTAAAGGATTTGATGTGATTACCTGTATCACCAAACGAGCACCTGCTTTTTTGGAAAGACTAATATTAAGAACTTCGTAGTTAAGCGTACTTGTTATGGACCAAGTTCACTATAGGCAATCGGCCCGGAAGTTTCTCAGGTAGCGTGTGAGCGAGGAAGAAGTATGGAAAAAAGGCATTTGGTGATTTGTGGGACCAATTGACTATCCTTGAAGCCACCTTGGTGACTGTCCCACCCTGGGAAGGGGTGGAGGTGCTATAGACGGTATTAGAGCCGACTCGCAAACATGAGTTTGTGCTAGTGGACATGAGGGCCCTCGATAATTACGTAGCGAGGAAAAGATATCAGGGATGGGAAACTCGTCAAGAAGACGTGTGAGTGGGTCCTTTAATGTGGCACAACGAGGACGTTGTGTGCTTTAAGTGAGGGTGATTGTAACACCCGATATGTGACTTAAAGGACTTGATGCGGCTATCTATGTCACTAGAGGTGCACCTTCTTTTTTGGGAAGCCCAGTGTCAGGAACTCCACAGTTAAGCATGCTTGTTGTGCACCAATCTCACGATGGGTAATCGTCTTGGAAGTCTCGCAGTAGTGCATGAGCGAGGAAGAAGTATGACGAAAAGGCTTGTGATCATTTCTTGGGCCAGTCGACTATCGTTGAAGTCATTCCTGATAATTGTCTTGACTTGGGATTGGGCAGGGGTGCTATAGATGGTATCACAGCCGACTTGCAACGATGAGTTTGTGCTAGTAAACACGAGAGCCCCCAATAGCCACCTAATGAGGCAAAGATATTGTGATGGGCAATTGGTTAAGAAGACATATAAGTGGGTCAGTTAATAGGGAACAATGAGGACATTGTATGCTTCAAGCTAGGGTGATTATAGCACCGCGAATGTGGCTTGAAGGATTTGATGCGACTATCAATATCACCAAAGGTGCACTTCTTGAGAAGCTTGATGTTAAGAACTCCACAATTGAGCGTGTTTGCTATGGAGCAATCTTACGATGGGCAACCGCCGTGGAAGTTTCCCAGGCAGTGCATGAGCGAGGAAGAAGCATGGCAAGAAGGTTTTTGGTGATTCGTGGGGCCTATCAGTTATGCTTGAAGCCGTTCTGGTTACTGTCCCGCCTTGGTAGGGGTAGGGGTATTGTGGACTGCATTAGAGCCGACCTGGTACCAAGAGTTTATGCGAGTCACCTAGTGGGGCAAAGAGACTGGGATGGAGGACTGGTGAAGAAGCATGTAAGTGGGTCAGCTAATGAGGTATAACAAGGACACTGTATGCTTTAAGTGATGGTGACTGTAACACCACGTTTGTGTCTTAAAGGATTTGATGCAATTACCTGTATCACCAAAGGTGCAGCTTTGTTTTTGGGAAGTCCAATGTTAATAGCTCCACCATTAAGCGTCCTTGTTGTGGACCAATCCCACAATATCTAACTGCCTCGGAAGTTTCGCTCGCGTGAGTGAGGAAGAAGCATGGTAAAAAGCCCTGTGGTGATTTGTGGAGCCAATTGATTATCCTTGACACCGTTCTAGTAACTGTCCTGACCTGGGAGGGGGCAGGCGTGCTACAGATGGTGCCAAAGCTGATCTGCAACATTGAGCTTATGTTAGTAGACATGAGAGCCCTCAGTAGTCACCTAGCGGGGCAAAGATACTGGAATGGACAACTGGTTATGAAGACATATAGGTGGGTCCGTTAATGAGGCAGAACGAGGTTGTTGTATGCTTCAAGTGAGGGTGATCAGAAGACCCCGTATGTGGCTTAAATGATTTGATGTGACTACCTATCTCACAAAAGGTACACCTTCCTCTTTGGGGAGCCAAAGTTAAGAACTCTACAATTAAGCGTGCTTGCTGTGGACTAATGTCATGATGGGTAAATTGCTTTGAAGTTTCCCATGCACGTATGAGTGAGGAAGAAGCACGGAAAAAAGGCTTGTGGTGATTTATAGGGCCAACCGACTATGCTTGAAGCCGTCCACAGTAACTGTCATAGCCTGCGAGGCGGCAGGGGTGCTGTAGACGGTATCAATGCCACCTGCGACCATGAGTTTGTGCTAATTAACATGAGAGTCTTCCATAGTCACCTAGCGGAGCAAAAAAACTGGGATGGAAGACCGGTCAAGAAGATTAGTAAGTGGGTCCATTAATAAGGCACAATGAGGATGTTGCATGCTTCAAGTGATGGTGATTGTAACACCCTATATGTGGCTTAAGGGATTCGATGCAGCCATCCCTATCACCAAAGGTGCACCTTCTTATTTAGGAAGGCCATTGTTATGAACTCCATAGTTAAGCGTGCTTGATGAGAACCACACTCACGATTGGTAGGCACCTCGGGAGTTTCCTAGGCAGCATGTGTGGGAGGAAGAGGCACGCAAAATACGCTTGTGGTGATTTGTGGGGCCAGGCGACTCTCCCGAAAGCCAATCCTCATAATTGTTCCGGTCGAGGAGGGGGCAGTGCTGTTACTGATGGCATCAGAGCTGACTGACGACCATGAGTTTGCACTAGAGGAGATAAGAGTTCTCAGCAGACATTTAGTGGGCAAAGATGCTATAATGGATAACTGGTGAAGACGAGGTGTACATGAGTCAGTTAATGACGCACAATGAGGCCATTATACACTTTAAGTGAAGGTGATTGTAGCACCCTGTATGTGGCTTAATGGATTTGTTGCGATAACCTATATTACCAAAGGTGCACTTTCCTTTTTGGGAAGCCTACTGTTAAGAACTCCACAGTTAAGCATAGTTATTAGGACCAATGTCATGATAGGTAACCACCTTAGAAGTTTTCCAGGCAGCGTGAAAAGGAGTGTGGTAATTTGTGGGGCTAGTCAACTATCCTTGAAGTTGTTCCTGGTAATTGTCCTAACCTAAAAGGGGATAGAGGTGTTACTGTTGGTATCATAGCCGACCCACGACCACGAATTCGTGTTAGTGGACATGAGAGCCCTTAGTAGTAAGGTGGCCAGCGTAATGATAGTGGAATGGACAACAGGTCAAGAAGATGTGTAAGTAGGTCGGTTGATAAGGCACAACGAGGACGTTGTACGCTTCAAGTGAGGGTGATTGCAACAGCCCATATGAGGCTTAAAAGATTTGATGCGATTTCCTATATTACCAAAGGTACACCTTTGATCATGGGAAGGCTAATGATAAGAACTCCAATGTTAAGCGTGCTTATTGTAGACTAATCTTACAATGGGGAACTACCTTGGAAGTTTCCTAGGTAGTGAGTGAGCAAGGAAGAAGAATGGAAAAAAGGCTTATGGTGATTTGTACGGCTAGTAAACTATCCTGGAAGCTGCTCCCGGTAATTATCCTAGCCCCGAGAGGGGGCGGGGGTGTTACATATGGTATTAGAGCCAACCCGCGACCATGAGTTTATGGTAGTGGACATAAGTGGCGTCGGCGTTCACCTAAAGGGGGAAGATACTGGGCGAACAATAGGTCAAGAACATCAGTAAGTGGGATGGTTAGTCAGGCACAACGAGGGCATTGTACATTTTGTGAGGGTGATTATGACGACCTGCATGTGGCTTAAAGGATTTGATGAGAATACCCATATCACCAAAGGTGCACCTCCCTTTTTGGGAAGCCCAATGTTAAGAACTTCACAGTTAAGTGTGCTTGCTGTGGACCAATCTTACGATTGATAACCGCCTAGGAAGTTTTTCAGGTAGCGTCTGAGCAAGGAAGAGGCACGAAAAAAAGGCTTGTGGTGATTTACATGGCTAGTCAACTACCCTTGAAGCCATTCCTAGTAACTATCCTGACCAGAGATAGGGCAAGAGTGTTACAGATGGTATTAGAGCCGAACAATGACCATGAGTTTTTGCTAGTGGACATGAGAGCCCTGGGTAATCATTTACCAGGGCAAAGATATTGGAATGAATAACTGGTCAAGAAGGCATGTAACTGGTTCTCTTGATGAGGTACATCGAGGACATTATACATTTCAAGCGAGGGTCATTGTAACAGCCCATATGTGGCTTAAAGGATTTAATATGACTACCTATATCACCAAGGGTGCACCTCATTTTCTGGGAAGCCTAATGCTAAAAACGTCATAGTTAAGCGTGCTTGTTGTGGACCAATCTCACGATGGGTAGCCGCCTCGGAAGTTTCCCAGGCAGCTTGTGAGCAAGGAAGAACCATGACAAAAAGGCTTGTGGTGATTTGCGAGGCTAATCGACTGTCCTTGTAGACGTTCCCTGTAATTGTTCCCACCCGGGAGGGGTAGGGGCCATGGAGGTGGTATTACAACCGACTCGCGATGGTGAGTTTGTGCTAGTGGACATGAGAGCCGTCGACTATCACCTGGCAGGGCAAAGATACTGACATAGACATCTTCTCAAGAAGATGTGTAAATGGGTCGGTTAATGAGGCATAATGAGCACATTGTACGCATCAGGTGAGCGTGACTTTAACACCCCCAATGTGGCTTAAAGGATTTGATGCAACTACCTATATCACTAAAGGTTGCACCTTCCGTTTTAGGAAGCCCGATTTTAAGAACTCCATAGTTTATCGTGCTTATTGTAGACCAATCCCATGATGGGTAACCGCCTTGGAAGTTTTCCAGGCAGCATGTGAGCAAGGAAGAAGCATAAAAAAAAGGCTTATGGCAATTTGTGTAGCTAGTTAACTACCCTTGAAGCTGTTCCTGGTAACTATCCCAGCTTAGGAGCGGACAAGAGTGTTACAGATAGCATTAGAGCCAACCTGAGACCACGAGTTTGTGCTAATGGACATGAGAGTCCATGACAGTCATCTCGTGGGGCAAAGATATTAAGATGACCAACTAGTAAAGAATACATGCAAGTGGGTTGGTTACTGAGGCACCCTATGTGTGGCTTAATATGTTTGATGCGACCACTTATATTAGTAAAGGTGCACCTTCATTTTTGGGAAGCCTAATGTTAAGAGCTCCGTAGTTAAGCATGGTTGCTGTGGACTAATCTTACGATGGGTAACCGACTGGAAAGTTTTCCAAGCTGTGTGTCAGTGAGGAATAAGCACGAAAAAACGGCTTGTGAAGATTCGTGGGGCTAGTAGACTACCCTTGATGTCATTCCTGGTAACTATCTCAGCTCAAGAGGCTACGAGGGCGTTACAGATGGTATCAGAGTTGACACACAATCATGAGTTTGTTCTAGTGGACATAAGTGCCCTTGGCAGTCACCTAATAAGACAAAGAGACTAGGATGCACAACTGGTCAAGAAGACGTGCAACTGTGTCGGTTAATGCAGCATAATGAGGAGATTGTATGCTTCATATGAGGGTGATTATAACAGCACGTACGTGGCTTAAGCGATTTGATGCAACAATCTATATCACCAAAGATGTGCCTTCCTTTTTTGAGAAGTCCAATGTTAAGAGCTTCATAGGTAAGCGTTCTTGTTATGGACCATTCTCATGATGGGTAACTGCTTGGGAAGTTTTTCAGGCAGCGTGTGAGTGAGGAAGAAGCACAGAAAAAGGCTTATAGTGATTTACGAGCTAGTCAACCACCCTTGAAGTTGTTCCTAGTATCTATCCCGGCCTGGGAGTGGACAAGGGCGCTATAGATGGCATCAGAGTTGACTCATGACCATGAGCTTTTACAGGTGGACATGAGAGCCATCGGCAGTCACCTAGTAGGGTAAATATGCTGGGACAGATAATTGGTCAAGAAGATGTGTTAGTGGGTTGGTTATTCAGGCACACCGAGGATGTTGCGTGCTTCAAGTGAGGGTGATTGTAACACCCATATGTGGCTGAAAGGATTTTACATAACTACCTATATCACCATAGGCACACGTTTCTTGTTGGGAAGCCCAATGTTAAGAACTTCACAGTTAAGTGCGCTTGCTGCACACCAAACTCACAAAGGGTAACCGCCTCAAAAGTTCCCCAAGCAGAGTGTGAGCGAGGAAGAAGTATGACAAAAAGGCTTGTGGTTATTTATGGGGCTAATTGACTATCCTTGAAGTTGTTTTGGTAACTATCTCGACCTGGGGGGGCAAGGGTGGTGCAGATGATACAAATGGTATCAGAGCTCATCTGTGACTACGAGCTTGTGCTAGTGGACTTGAGAGCCCTTAGTAGTCACCTAGTGGGGCAAAGATACTGGGTAGAAAACTTGTCAAGAAGACGTGTAAGTGGGTCCGTTAATGAGGTAGAACAAGGACGTTGTATGCTTCAAGTTAGGGTAATTATAACACCCCGTGTGTGCCTTAAAGGATTTGATGTAACTACCTATGTCAGCAAAGGTACACAGTCCTTTTGGGGAAGCACAATGTTAACAACTCCACAGTTGAGCGTGCGTACTGTGGAGCAATCTCACAATGGGTAACTGCCTGGGAATTTTCCCGGGCATCGTGCGAGCGAGGAAGAGGCACGGAAAAAAGGCTTGTGGTGCTTTATAGGGCCAGTCGACTACCCTTGAAGCAATTCTTAGTAACTATCCCAGCTCGGGAGGCGGCAATGGCGTTACAAATCATATCAGAGTTGACCCACGACCATGAGTTTGTGCTAGTGGACATGAGAACCCTTAGCAGCCACCTAATGGGACAAGGGTGTTGGGATGGACAACTGATCAGGAAGATGTGTAAGTGGGTCGGTTATTGAGGAGCAACGACGACGTTGCATGCGTCAAGTGAGGATGTTTGTAACGCCCCGTATGTGAGCTCAATGTTTTTGATGTAACTACCTATATCACCAAAGGTGCACCTTCCTTTTCGGGAAGCCCAATGTTAAGAACTCCACAGTGAAGCGTGCTTGCTGCAGACCAAATGCACGATGGGTAACTGCCTCACAAGTGTCTCATGCAGCACGTGAGCGAGGAAGAAGCATAGCAAAAAGGCTTGTTGTGATTTGTGGGGTCACTCAATTGTTCTTAAAGCCGCTCTGCTAACTATACCAGCTTGGGAAGGGGCAGGGGTGGTACAGATGGTATCAGAGCAGAGCCGCGACCACAAATTTGTGCTAGTGAACATGTGAGTCCTCGACAGTCACCTAACGGGCAAAGAGATTGGGATGGATAACTGGTAAAGAAGACGTGTAAGGGGTTCGGTTATTAAGGCACAACAAGGAAGTTGTATGCTTCAAGTGAGGGTGACTTTAACACCCCATATGTTGCTTAATGTATTTGATGCAACTACCTATATCACTAAAGGTGCACCTTCCTTTTTAGGAAGCGTAACGTTAAGAACTCCACATTTAAGCGTGCTTGTTGTGAACTAATCTCACGACGAGGAATTGCCTCGGAAGTTGTCTAGGTCGCGCGTGAGCGAGGAAGGCTCATAGCAAAAAGGCTTGTGGTTATTTGTGGTGGCAGTCGACCATCTTTGAAGTTGTTCCTTGTGACTGTCCCGGCTTGGGGGGCAGGCGTGCGACACATGGTATCAGAGCCGACACATGAGCATAAGTTTGTGCCAGTGGACATAACAGTCATTGATAATCACGTAGCGGGAAAAACATATTCGATAAGTGGGACGTTAATGCGGCACAGCGAGGACGTTGTACGCTTCAAGTGAGGGTGATTGTAACACCTCATATGTAGGTTAAAGGATTTGATGTGAGTACTTATCTAACCAAAGGTGCAACTTCCTTTTGGGAAGCCAAATGCTAAGAGCGCTGTAGTTAAATGTGCTTGTTGTATATCAATCTGAAGATGGGTAACCGCCTGAGAAGTTTCCCAGGCAGTGTGTGAGCGAGAATGAAGCCCGAAAAAAAAGCCTTGTGGCGATTTATGGGGCCAGTCGACTGCCTTTGTAGCAGTTCCTGGCAACTATCCTGACCCAAAAGCGGGTAAGGGTGTTATAGATGGTATCAGAGGTAACTCATGACCATGAGTTTATGCTAGTGAACATGAGAGCTTTCGGTAGTCACCTAGTGTGGCGAATATGCTGGGATGGACAATTGGTCAAGAAGACATGTAAGTGGGTCAGTTATTGAGGCACAACGAGGATGTTACACGCTTTAAGTGAGGGTGATTACAACACCCCGAATGTGGGTTAAGGAATTTGACGCGACTACTTATATCACCAAAGGTGTACCTCTCTTTTTGGAAAGCCCAATGTTAAGAACTCCATTGTTAAGCATGCTTGCTGTAGATCAAACTCACGATGGGTAATCGCCTCGAAAGTTTCCTAAGCAGCGCGTGAGCGAGGAAAAAGCATGGTAAAAAAACTTGTGGCGATTTGTGGGGCCAGTCTACTATTCTTGAAGCCATTCTGGTAGCTGTCCTATCCAGGGGGGTAGGGGTACTAAAGATGGTATCAGCGCTGATCCGTGACCATGAGCTTGTACTAGTGGACATGCGAGCCCTCGGTAGTCACCTAATGGGCTCAAGATGCTGTGTTAACAACCGGTCAAGAAGACGTGTAAGTGGGTCTATTAATGAGGCAGAATGAGGACGTTGTATGCTTCAAGTGAGGGTGATTGTAACACCCGTATGTGCGTTAGAGGATCTGATGTGAGTACCTATATCAGCAAAGGTGCACCTTCCTTTTTGGGAAGCCCAATGTGAAGAACTTTACAGTTATGCATGCTCGCTGCAGACCAATCTTACAATAGGTAGCTGCCTGGGAAGTTTCCCAAACATCATACGAGAGAGGAGGAAGCATAGAAAAAAGGCTTGTGGTGCTTTATGGGGCCAGTCGACTGGCCTTGAAGCCATTCCTAGTAACTATCCTAGCCAAGGAAGGGGCAAGGATGTTACGGATGGTATTAGAGTTGACCCACAACTATGAGTTTGTGATAGTGGACAAGAGAGCTCTCGGTAGTGACCTAGTAGGGCGAAGATGCTGGAATAGACAACTGGTCAAGAAGACGTGTAAGCAGGTTAATCATTAAGGAACAATGGGAATGTTGTATGCTTCAAGCCAGGGTGATTGCAACCCCCTGTGTATAGGCTAAAGGTTTTAATGCGACTACCTATATCACAAGAGGTACACCTTCCTTTTTAGGAAGCCCAATGTTAAGAATTCCACAGTAAAGTATGCTTGCTGTGGAAAAAACTCACGATGGGTAATCGCCTCAGAAGTTTCCCAGGCAGCGCGTGAGTGAGGAAGAAGCATGGCCAAACGGCTGGTGGTGATTTATGGCACCAGTCAACTATCCTTGAAACAGTTCTAGTAACTGTCCTGGCCTAGGAGGGGGGCAGGGGTACTACAGATGATATTAGAGCTGACCTGTGGCCATGAGTTTGTGCTAGTGAGCATGAGAGTCCTCGACAGTCACCTAGTGGGCAAAGATACTAGGGTGGATAACTGGTAAAGAAAACGTGTAAGTGGGTCGGTTGATGAGGTATATTGAGGACATTGTATGTTTCAGGTGAGGGTGATTTTAACACCATGTGTGTTGCTCAATGTATTTGATGCGACTACCTATATCAGTAAAGGTGCACCTTTTCTGGGAAGCCCAATCCTATGAAGTCCATAGTTAAGCAAGCTTGTTGTGGAATAATCCCACGATGGGTAACCGCCTCAGAAGTTTCCCAGACAACGTGTGAGCGAGAAAAGAGCATAGCAAAAAGGCTCGTGGTTATTTGTGGTGCGAGTTGACTATCCTTAAAACTATTCCTAGTAACTGTCTCGGACTGAGGGGCAGAGGTACTGCACATAGGATCAGAGCTAATCTGCGACCATGAGTTCGTACTAGCAGATATGAGAGCCCTCGGAAGTTATGTTGCACTGAAAAGATACTAGGTTGGACAACTGGCCAAGAAGACATGTGAGTGGGTCGTTAATGAGGCACAACGAGGACATTGTACGTTTCAAGTGAGGGTGTGATGCAGACCAAGGCACACAAGCTCAGCCCCCTACTGAAAACAGTCAAGGCTCACTACTGATTCAAGGTTCAGACCCTTACTATGAGGCCCCACAGTTCAATGCCATGGCCATACTTGGTGGGTCCCTACTCTCTTGGACCCCCTAAAGTCACTACATGCAGAATCAAGAC
>JALPLW010154665.1:9134-21050 GCA_024363205.1 Cereus fernambucensis
ATACTCTAACATTTAATTCTAATAAAATCTCATCTCCATACAAATAATACTTATAGATATCATTATATATATGCCCCTAATTGGAGACTACTAGAGAAGAAGGGCTAAATAAAGCAAGTTGAGGATTTATACTCTAAATTCTTTTTAAAAAGAGTTAGACATGTTATTTGTGATATTTCATATATATCTTGTAGTTGCTAAGACTTGTAATTGTTGGAAGATGTTGTCGCTTTGTTGAGCTTGAAATATGTTCTTTTATTCTTCCTTTAGCTTAAATATTTAGGATTCGGTTAATACGATATATGAACACGCATCGTCGCATCGATAAATGAGTAGAATAAAGACAAATCATATAAAATTATTACGTGGCAAAAGGAACTATTGCAGATCGGATTAAATTCGACACCGATCCGATCCAAACTGTATTGGATCTGTAGGGTCTACTTCAATCTATCGGATCGGATTCATATTGGATTTTTAGATCTGAATATAATCGGATGCGGATTCAGAGGTTTCAACATTCAATCCGAATCCGATGCATTGACATCTCTATTTGTGGTTCTTTGGGGCAATAAAGTTTGATATTGAGCTTGTGGTCTTATACTTCTTTGAAAACCTTCTCCTTCTCCTATTTTTGAAATGTTTTGCGCACTACTCGGGATTGTCGTTGATTGGCATTCTTGCTTGTGATATGCTATCACTTGCCTACTTTTAGGAGGTTGTTATGTGTTTAAGTCCTTGATGCATCTCCCTTTGTCGTTTTTCTCTAGTGTTTGCTTGGGGACAAGCAACGGCCTAAGCATGGGGGAGTTTGATGAGTGCTTAAAGTGTATATGATTTTAGGGTCATTTTTACTGCATTTTTAGAAAAATTATGAGCTTTATGTTACAATTTATACTCTTTTTCCCATTTTATGCTTTGGTATGGTCCTTTTATGTGTTTTACAGGTTTTGGACCATTTTACCCTAGATTTGACCCATGAATGAGTGTATTTTGACTCCCACGGACACCCCCTGAGTTATAAGAAGAATAGAAGAATGTTGAACCAAGCTTAACACGGTCTGGCTGTGGTGGTTCCTACGGTTAGTGGTGGCTTCATTCTGTCGAGACGTTTTTGTTTTCTTGCAACTTTTTGACTTCCAGGAAGGTTTTAATGTCATTAATCCGCGTGGCTTTTCGGCTTCCAGAAATTTTACTATAAAAAAAGTGTCTCTCATCCTCATTTCCAACACATCCACCATTCCATTCCTTTTCCTCTCTTCAAATAGATTAGAATTAGATTAGATTAGAGAGGGAAAGAGAGATAGAGTTGAAGTGAAGATTCGCAAGGATTCCATCCCGGGTTTGCGATCGACAATTTCTAGCGTGATTTTAGCTTAGCAATTCTTCTCTCTTCTCCTCTCTTTCCTCTTTAGATTTATCATTTTAGAGTAGTTAATTGTTTAGTCTTTGATCACGTGTGAGTAATTTACCGTTTGTCTAGAGATTTAGTAATTTATAAAAGTGTAGTTGGATCACATTTTTAATTCATGGAATTGTGCTTATTTTCATGATTGGTTTGATTTCGTTCTATCAATTGATTGTAATGCTGTGAGTGGATTTTTGGCCAAAATTTGCTTGCTTACCTGAAACAATCGAATGAAAAACTGAAAGGTGACATTTGGTTGTTGGACTACTTGATAAAGCCTGGCATTGAGTCGTCTCGAAAGAGAGATTTGTATGTTAGAGCGACTAGAAAGTAATCAAACATAATAAACTTGATTGAGATAAATTAGTTCGATGGAACAACTTTTAATTAGCTTTGGCAAATTTGTTGATTTTGAAAGAACAGATCAAATTTCTGGATAGATTGCAATTCTTCGAAATTAGTTGATTAGAGTAAAGCACATGTTTGCCGTTTTAATCCAGTACCCTTTTACAACTACGAGAATTCCTAGACATATTTTTGCTTAATTGATTTACAATTAGCAAATTTGAAGTTGTTGAATCCAAACCATTTGAATTAGAATTTTGCTTAGCAGATCTTGAGGGGATATGGCCCAATAGATCAACCTAGTTTCTGTGGGATCGATCTTGATTTGTTACATTGCTACCGCGCGTTTGCTAGCCTATCATTGATCCCTCCAGATTCCCTTGCTCAACTTATTCTCTTCAGCTGGTTTGCTAGCATGATAGCGATTCCCTGAGCATTTGCCTAAAATAAAATATGAAAGACATTTCGAACTATAAACCGAAGCTCAATGCATGCATTCCTATATTGTTAAATGACCTCTGCATAAATGGTTGGGCACCTGCTTTGCAATTCATTTTTAAGTTAAAATAATGAATGAGAAGAATGTAAACCTGCATTGCTAGTTATTATCTGATAGTGAACCCCTTGACACTGTTACGATCTATATATAGGTGTACATCTACCAAGCCAATCTGGACTTGGCCTGAAGTCGTGTGAGTAATTGAAGGGCGAATGCCCAAAAGATGATAACTGGTGGGGTCATTGATTGAGTGACAAATCACTTAGTAAATTGATTTATTGATGTACTTACCAAAACATGATAACTTTGGTAAATATACTCTGATTTCTAAAGATATAGACAATGAACATAACTGAAGTCTTTAAAATGCAATTTGACTTGATAATACTTATGCACAATGGGAAATGATAGACTAGGCCATGTTTGTGCTTAATAAATGTAGTTACAGGTAAATGCAGTTAGTAAACAACTTTCACGCTCACAATTTGTAACTCTATGGAACTTGATTAATAAAAAGGGAATCCACAATTCAAACAATTCAATATAAGATAACTTATACTAAAATGATTTTAAAAAATAAGTAAGTTACGGTCATTGAACTCCAACTAAAACAAATTGGAGCAAAATAGACCAAAATGAAATAATTGAGGTGATAATGAAAGAACTTTAATGGATATAAATAGCACATGAGTTTTTTATGTTTTTTAAATGAATAATAAAATGTTTAATGCCAAGAGGGGTGTTGTGAGGTTCATGAAATCTCATATAACCCTTGTTTGGTCCAATAGACACTGAACTTAAGACATTACTCTCCTCACTTCTCAAATTTCATTCTCATGCCCAGGTAACTCAATTTTCTAACCCAAGTGAGCTTCTACACATAATCAAAGTTGTTGAACTCACTAAACTTTATAATTTCTTTGCAATATCCATAATTATATAGAAACTCCTTATAATATTTCTAAATGTCATGATTTGTTTCTTCCCTCATATTACTATTTGAAAGTCTACTTTAGAAAATCCATATCTTTCACCCCTAACCTCCAATTGAGCTATAAAATCCCAATATGAAAAGCATAGGAGGTTCCATAACACTTTGATCTAGTACAAAATATAATTCCCACACTAAGAATCCTAAAATTGGGCTAGAACACAACCGCATATAGCTTCGGTCTATCCTACGCAGTCTTAGGAAAATGGCTATAACTGTTTCCACACAAGTCGGAATGAAGTGATTCCAAAGTATTTGAAAGATAACTCATGGATATATAAATCACAATTTTTCAGTTAACAAACAGTACCAGTTTAATTGCAAAGAGATCCCTGTTTCTAGTATGTTCAAAGCCCACTGTTCTTGTTTTCCTCTTTTTCTTCACATAATTCTCCTCTAAAATCACTCCTTAAAATCATTTACCAAAGCTTTGTTCCTTCTCAGCATTTTACAAAGCCATATTACTCAAATTTGCTCCGTAATCATCAACATTTTTCACTTCTCCTCTTTTTCAAAATCACTTAAAACACATCCATAAGATTACTTATTTGCATAAATGAGCAAAATGACCTTCTTATAATCAATTGAGGAAATTTTCATAATCCACCCTCTTTATAAAAAATCATCTCAAGAAATTTCCCAAGTTAAACAACACACCTAGGATTCATTTCTTTATCCAATTATACACAAATAATATACTTAATGCTAGAAATAGATCAATCCATGCTTTTCACCAAAACCCTAACTTATGACCAGCTTATTCTTGCATTTAAACTCATCCAAAATAAACATACACATCATGATATCCACTACTAACGTCAAATATCACAAAATCAAATACAAAACAATCCAAATTTATCACTTCAAACTTAAGCTTGCATGATCCTGAGCAACCTCAACCCTTGCATACTTTCAAGTTTAACCAACAATTAAAACACCAAAATAACGCTTATTTCTATCAATATAGCATGATCAACAAATAAAATCAACACAATCAAAAATCAAAACCAAGAATCAACAGGATAGAGTTAGGGTTTACTCACTTTGTGCTTCAAAGAAGAGGTGTAAGTGATGTTTGATGCTTGTGGGAGCGCAAGTGTGGTTGTGGGGGTGATTGGTGGATGCTTGGTGGCTGCGAATGGTGGTGGCAGTAGCAAATTCAGTAGCTAGGGAAGAAGGAGGGGCTACCATGTGGGGGATGGAGGAGGAGTAGAAAGAGAGACTTGATATTTTGTGATGTTTTTGCTTGGATGAAAATGATCTAAGTTTTACTTGGATGAAAATGATCTAAGTTTCACTTGGTTGAGTTTATATCTAGAAAAAGTAGCTTAAGCTAATGGAAATTAAACACATTCAATGCTGCGTGGTTAAGTAAAATGAAGTAATAGTTTGTTGGGCCGGAATTGGGCCTAAATGAGTGTGGGCCAAAAAATATACTTTATGCGATTGAAATTTTTTGTAACTTGAAATTAAATTTTTGTGATGCTATAAAAAATAATTTAACCTCTTAAACCATATTTGTCAGAGTCTACGATAATTAAAACTCGAATTGCAAAGTGCGAGCCCAAATGAATTTTTTCTAATTGCGATGCTCAAATCTAATAAAAAAATGCAAAGAAATTAATAACAAGACTTAATGAAATAAATATTGATGATTTAGGGTCCGGCAATTACACCTTATGATGCATTTCGAGTATTATAAGCAAAGAATCAACTTGAGATGGACTTACACTTGCATTTACAATCACAGGGTATGTAGAGTTAGGGCTAAGAAATTCATCCCGCAAGGAAGAAGGAAGAGGTTCCAATTCTACCTCAACAGCACGCTCTTCAGCAGACGAGGGTGTATCTTCAGTCAGTAGTGCTTCCACCTTGACAAGCAGGGGTCATACTCATGGAGAGGCCTCCAAAAATTCAACACACATTCCTGCTTCAGGGTTCACATCCGAAGTAGTACTGTCATTCAAAATACAATGTTCAAGAGGATCATTATAAACATGGTTAGTGATGGTTTCCCGTACCAAACTATCAATCATATCAATCCTATGACACTTGTCAGAAATAGAAGGGAATTTAGAAGATTTGAACAAATTAAACTCCACATGATCATCTCCCACATCAAAAGACAATTTACCATTTTTGACATCAATACGGCACCCAATGGTGGCAAAGAACAGCCTCCCAAGAATGATAGGGGTGCGCGTATCCTCCTCAATTTCAAGGATCACAAAGTCTACTAGCATATACAAATCTCCTATCTTGATGGGGATATCCTTTAAAACACCTATGGGATATTTTCAGAACAGTCCACCGATTATAAGAGATGGTCGTGGATCTCATTTCTCCTATGTCTAGCTTTTTATAAAGGAAAAGCAGCATCAAGCTCACACTTGAACCAACATCGCATAAACCATGATCAATGGACACATTCCCTATCAGACAAGGATTGAAAAACTACTAAGATCCCTAAGCTTAGCGGGAAGCTTTCTTTGGATCACAGCACTACGCTCTTCAGTCAATGCCACAGTGTCATGCTCTTCTAGTTTTCTTTTGTTAGACAAAATATCTTTCAAAAACTTAGCATAAGAAGGCATTTGAGACAAGGCGTTAATGAATAGAATGTTAATGTAGAGTTTCTTGAGGACCTCTAAAAATTTCTCAAATTGCTGGTCAAGTTTAGTCTTAGCCATTCTTTAAGGGAATGCCAAAGATAGAGTCAAAGGTTTTGGGGAAGATTTCTTGGGGGGTTTTAGAAACCTCGTTGGATTCATCCACGTCATCATCTATCACATCATTAGAGGGAGTAGACATTTCTTTCTCATTAATCTCATTATTTACATCATGCAAGTGCGCATCATTGCTAACCGCCTTAGGTCCCTGAAGTTATTTGGTTACATCACTCCCTATGGTTTAGTTCGGGCTTACTTAGGACTCTACCAAGAAGTGTAGATGAAAAGCTAGCTTGTTTGGCAATTTAGGCGTCAACATCTTAATATGATTACTAAGCACCTCAACCTTAGAGGCTAATTACTTGATAAACTTATCTTGCTTTTGTTACACCAAAAGCATGCTCTCTATCATGGCCTCAAAGTTAGATTTTTGAGGAGCTTGTTCGTTAAAATTTGGGGCTGATCTAGCATTCATTTGAAGCACATGAGGAATGTTAGACCAATATGAGAAATTAGGGTGATTCCTCTATCCTAGATTATATGTATTAGAAAAAGGGTCATTGGTTAGTCTAAGGTTGAAATTATTGACATAATTGACTTGGCCACTAGTATTTTGGATAAATGGACTCCCAACTTCGTAATTCACAATCAAGTAGTCAACAGAACTACAAATTTGATGGGGAAGGGGCATTTAAACTAGAAGAATTCATATTCAAACTATCCAAACTTGTAGCCATGGCATCTACTTGATCAAAAAGCAAAGTAAGACCATCAAGTTCCAACTTAACTCCAACCCTCTCAGGTTGGCTTCTCTCACTGGACCATTAATATTTGAGCATCATCTCTTCAATCAAGTTATAGGCCACATCCTCCGTCTTGTTCATCAATGTGCCACCTGTCGCCGCATCTATAGTAGACCACACTGCTTGAGTGACTCCATTGTAAAATGTTTAAATGGCCATCCACCTTTAGAGTCCATGATGAGGGCATACCTGCAACAAATCTTTAAACCGCTCCCAAACCTCATAAGTATCTCATCCTTCCTTTAAGCAAATATGGTGATTTGATTCCTTAAACTTGTCATTTAGCTCGGAGGAAAGAACTTGGTAAGGAAGGCCTTGATGAGCTCATACCAAGTGGTTGTCGACCCTGGAGGCAATGAATGGAGTCATGCCCGCTACTTGTCCCTTAATAAAAAAGAAAACAGTTGACGTTGTATGGTGTCAATTGAAACTCCATCACACACCTCTAAAAAGACCAAAAGGCGCCGATTTGGATCCTCCATCGGGGTACCTCCAAATTGTGCTCGTCGCACCATGGATATGAGCTTCCATACTTGGCCTTACAATGCTTGAAGTGATACAAGAACACCTGGGGTAATGAAATCTCAAATTGTCCTTCGTTAATCTCCTCCACCTCCCGCAATTTTTCGGTAGGTCTCATGAGCCTTAAGCTTTTTCTTATCTAACCTTTGTTTCTTCCTCCTTGGATGAAAAGTCCTCTCTATCTCACGATCGATTTCGAAATGAAAAGGACTCCATATAAAAGAGCAGAAATCCTGCAAGCACCACCACAACCACTATCAAAGCAAGTAAAATAATAAAAACAAAATGCTTAGTCAATATTTAAAGGACTAACTCAATATTTGACTAATTAGTCCCCGACAATGGCTCTAAAAACCTTATGCACTCTGTAAAGGCACGAGTGCTACAGTCTAGAATAAAATATCATTCCTCAGGGACCAATGCAATCCACTACGTTTATCCTTCTAGAATGTTATGCAAAATAAAAATTAAGTTGGAATGTTTTCTAAAACGAATCAATCACTAGATAAAATGCTAATTACTCATAGAAAACTTCGATTAATTAAAAATCCCCAGGGATTTGTTTTGCCAACAATGAATTAGATATGGTAAAGTGAGCATGATGTTTACTGTAGTTTGGATGAATCAAAGGACAACAATCATTCCTAATTCAATTCTTCCTTTCGAAATTAACTGAATTGTTTAGACTAATTAAATTGACATTCTTTCACAAATTCTTAAATTAGCTCAAATTAAGGATCTAGATTCTCAATTTCTCCTCTCAACATGCAATTTTCTTTCAAAAATAACTATGTCAAGTCTAATCTGTCGATCCAATAGCGGATTTCTCCTTTTGGTTCTTCACCCTACTATTTAATTATTTACAAGTTAGTTTGGCCTAAATCACTCACAACAATCACAACATAAGATAGACTCAGGCAATCCAAATAGATAAGTACAATATTTATATAATTAAGGATATAACTTTATTATTTGACTGGAAAATCCCTAAACTAAAGGAAAACCACTCACTCATATTTATTAAACAAACAAAAAAGTTTAAACAACACATCAAATCAAACTAAACAATTCTGGTCAAGTTTAAGGAGTAAGGGAAAATGAATTGCTTAGCAACAAAGGAGTTCTTGCCGATCCTTCAATCTTCAAGACTCCACCTTGCAAATCGCCTTTTTTCCATACCTCTTCTTGTGCTAAATTGATTAAAACACAAGACTAATTGAGAGATATTTGAGATTATTACCATGGACTGTCCATAGCCTTCATTGTAGACTATCTATAGAAGCCTCTGTCTCAGGTTCCTTCATTCTTCCTCCTCTCCGTGGGCATAAAGGTTAGGGGGAATCCGTGGCTAGTCAAACCTCATTGTTTGAGGCTAATACTATGTTAAAAAGGTCTTCAAACCTGCAAAAAGTATCAAAGAACCATAGTCAAGTATAAAAAGAGAATTAGTTGTATAACTACAACCTAAAGCTCATGAATTCCCTAAGCATGTAACAAAATGACCCAAAAATGAACTTCAAGCATTTATCAGAGCTTTATCTATGGCAATTCCACCATTGAAGCTCTCGTTTCATATGATTTAGGCTATGTTTTTCTACTTTGTTTAGGGTTGATTTCAATCGCTCCCCCTCATGGTTTTTAGTTCTTTTCTATCCCTCTGTTCTACAATGCCTTGTTCTCAATCGTAGGCTTAGTTTCTACATCAATAGAGATGAGAAAGTGATGAATGCAGTGCAGGTTCAAGCTATGTCAGTTTAGGATACCCATGCCCTAGCCTTTTTCTTTCTCTTTATCCTTCTTTTATTCTTGCTTCTTCCTTTTTCTTTGTTTTTCTGGATTGTGCACTGTCACACTACCATAATAGGTGGCCAATTAATTTGGGTTGATTTGTTGAAGCAGAGAGCCCAGGTTCACCCAATCTCCCCACTTCGCCTTCTTCAACAAGGCCAAGGCAATGAGTCGACTTTGGTAAATTTCTTTCTTTTGGACTTGTAAGTTTACCTATGCCTTATTTCCTTTTTATTTAAATAGAAATAGGTAGGAAGTTTGAGATCATGTTTAATCCTTGGTTTTGTTGCTTCATTTCTTGGAATTAGTAGGCAAGTTATTTGCAACGTTGGGTTAGTATTTATTTAGTATTATAAGTGTGGAAATCAGTTGGTTGAGTATGTAAGGATTCGGATTTAGTTAGTTTCACATTATTATCAACCAATTCTATCATTATTATTATTAGATGTTTTGCTATTTTGTTATAAATAACTAGTTTTATGTAGTTTAATTTTATCTTATGTCAGTTTAATAATTTTAGCAACCTAATTTCGTCCAACATCCTTGACAAGATGACCCGTCAGTACTGCAATGCTAAGCTATGCACTTACTACTATATTTTTACTTTAAAAATCTCATACAATTGTATTTTCCTTATTAGTTTTATTAGTAATAGTCAATCTGCCATCTTCCTTTGGAAAACTATTGGTGATAATATAATTCTTTTGAATTGAATTGGCAAGAAATAAAGGTGGATTTGAGAAAAGCCTACAATTATATTTAGTATTTCTGATGCGAAGCAAGCCTCCAACACCAACGTTCTCCATCTTGTCAAGGGTTCGAAGCAAGGGGCTCCCTTGATAACTCAAGAAAATGGAGTGTTACGAGAAGATCCCCCTAAGCCTAAACCTACTAGATGTCTTAAATGATGATCTAGGCAAGTACAGATGGATTCAAGGCAATTAGTAGCGATAAACACGAAGCATATGGAATTATTCTCCAAAGCTTCTTAATTTATTTTCCTCGTTTTGGACCAGAGTTTTGCTTTAACTTCTAGGTTCGTTTTAATGGGCAAACATGCCTGAATTTTGATAAACTACATATGAGTGGATGGTCCTCTGGATGTCTATTTTACAAACAAGCTATGGATCACCTTTATTCCAAGTATTAGGCGAGATACGAAGCTTTAAGAGAAAAAGGGTTTGTGCATGTTTAGAAATGCACAACTTTAACTAAAAGCTTTAATTAGGCTAGCATATGGATGATTTAGAGGCTCGGATTTCATGAGAAGTTGTAGGAACCTCTAAAACCTTCCTCCCAAAATATTTCCCCTAAATTCGTCTAATTACGATGGTGGATGATGCCACCAAACTAGTGTACGTGTAATAAATTGCAGCAAAACTTTGATTCTAGCAGTCCTCCTTTTAATTGTACAACTAACTAGAACTTTATTGGTTTATACAAAGCTTGGGTAAAGAGGTACTCTACTTTTTAATAGCTTGATTCCCTGGTGCTCAGTCTAAAAATATCGTAATTTATACCTTTATTTATCTAGCTTTTTCCCACAATAAATTTTAATTTCCAAAATTTTTATTTGATTTTTGTTTGTTTTGTAGGAAACAACCTTAATCGTAGAGTTGGCAAGAGCCGGACTCAAACTGGTGAAAATCAAGTGAATATCGAAGGGCAAAAAGCGCAACATGGCCTACCGTGTAATTTTGCACGGTTGTTCAAAGTTTCTAAAAGTCGATAAAAAGTTGAAGAGATGCACGACTGGTCGTGCACTTTTTGTACGGCTGTGAATATGATCAATCAGCGAAACCCAAGAGTTGCACTGCTAGCCCTGCACTTTTGCATAGTCTTGCCTCTCTCACGAAAATTTTCCATGGCCGTGCAAACCTATCAACTGATATTAAGGGATCATCTATGTAAATATTATCATGATTTTAGAGGAGCTTCTTGTTAGGGTCTTTGAGAGCTTGATTGCGGTTTATGTTAGCTACTTCCAAACCCGACTATGGGGAGTATAGTTTAGGTTAATTTATGTATACTTTGTGAAGATCAATTGGTTTAAAGATTGATTGGTTTGAAGATTCAAGCCTAAGTTCCTCTTCACTTTCTCTCTTCAATTTCACACTTTTAGTTTCTTTACTAGTTTATTAGTTCTTTGTTTTGCTTATGTTTTGATGTTTAATTGTGCTTAAATTTGTTATTTTTGGTTGTGACTAGCCTTTAAGATTGTCAATTGATTTTGTTTAAGCCCTAGCTTATCGTTTTTATGCCTAAATCTAGACTTCTCTCTCACGCCCACCAAGTGTTCAATGAAATACGTGAAAGAATTTTCATCTGAGTTTTAGGGTAATTGACTTGCACTGAAAGTTGAGATTGATTGTCTAGTGTGGGTAGAGAGGATAGCTAGCATTTGGACATGAAAATAGTCTAAATTCTAGCTAGGTTGAGGATTGCTACTTTTGTAGTTTAATTATACTAATCCCGTGAAAATAGGTGATTATAACAATTAAACTAGCCTTTAACCCTTGAGAGAGGGCTTGAGTGATCTTTGATAGTACAACCAATCACCTCTGAATGCTAGCATAACATGGGAAAGTGAGGGTTTGACTTGATTTGTTGGTCTATATTAGGTTTAATCACAGTCAAAGTCTTTTGTGTGCATTTTAGTAGTTTAATTCTACTTCTTATCACCCTTTGATTTGCTTAGCTTGGAACACTTGAATTGGCATTGGTAATTGGAAACACAACTCCCCGTGAATACAATCCACATTCGTTGGTTGCTAGCTATAGCTACAACATGCGCTTGTAGCATTTTTATACAACACGTTTTTGGTGTCATTGCCTCGGAGTTGTTGCTTTTCAATATTGAAGCTTACTTGAGCATTCGAGACTAGGCTTTT
>JALPLW010157474.1:2729-13096 GCA_024363205.1 Cereus fernambucensis
TTAAGAAAGCCATTGCAGTAGAAATTCCAAAAAGAAGTAAGTTGGACATAGGCCACTAATGATATAAAAATTGTTCAAAACTTCTAGAAGATGTGTTAAAATCTTCTTGTTCTTAATTTGCCTAATGAAGGAGATGATTTAGCTCTTAAGACAGATGTCAGCAATAACCACTGGAGCACAGTACTTAAATCAAAGACGGCAAAAAACTCTGCAAATATTGTAGTGGAAGTTTTAATAAGGCAGAATGTAACTATCCTACGATAAAAAAAGAAATCCTTACAGTCACAAGGGAAATTGAAAAGTTCTTAACCTTTTTAGCCCCAAGACCATTTCTTATTCGAATTGATTGCAAAGGAATACTTGGTTTTGTGGAAAAGAATTTATCAAATATATAAGTGTAAGGGCAACTCCTGCATTAGCAATTATGACTTAACGAGTTTTTCTTCTCTATTAAACATATACAGAGATCGAAGAACTTTCTAGCAGATAGTTTAACTCAAGAACTCGGCAATGGTGATCATCAGAGTAGAACTCCTGCCAGAAAAGGAGGAAATCCATAATAAAATGTCATTACTGTTAGAATGGGTTACTCCTTCTAGTAAAGTCCTTATTGATAATTTGGAATTCCATACAAAAAGTAGATCGCAGTTTGGTCTGCTATCTTCTGCCTACCTAAAAGCCCAAAGATTTTTCCTTCTAGAATTACAAGTTAATTACCTTAGATGTCCTTATGATATCCAAGAAAAAATAAGTTCCTATGTCCATAAAAAATGGTTCAATGAGTGGTATGTAGCCTGCATTAATTGTTATAATCATTATTCCTATTATATTTGGGAGTCTTGGAGTATAAGATCCACTTTCCCGATAAGTCTATAGTGGGCGGTGTTAGTTTCCCAACAAATTCTATTTCTCCAAATGATCCTGTCATGAAAGCCTTAGAATACGGGGTGGTGCTCTACTTTATGGAAATCCCAGATCTAAAGTACTCTTTTTTTCTCAAAATTAACCAAGTTTTAACAATGTATGTTTAGAAGGATCCATGAGATTCTAACATCCCCTGATGGTCAAACAAAAGTTCCAAATAATTGATGCCTATATGTAGATGTAAATTGTGCACTAATCGAATATGTGCACTAATCGAATATGAAAATGGAAAAGCCAAACTAGCCATGATCTTATTCAAATTGTTGATTACGATGATCCCTATGATGAACGACAAGAATGGGTTCTAGGTCAGCAAGAAATAGTTACTGATCCTATTTTAGCAACAGCTATCAGTTTTTATAACATTTATCGTCAAAGCTGGGCATTAATTGAACAAGAGACAGCATTGATGCATTGTGGAAATACTACTTTCGCTTATGACAATGAGTTTAAAGCATACATGAAGATCAGAAGATATATTTGACTACCTCTTTGAGGTTGGAGCCAGAAAGTACTTATCAAAGAAAAGAAAGAAATATCTTCTTGAATTGTTTGAGAAATAGGATCTAGAGCATCCTAAACAACGTGATGAAGATTTTGATAATTACCCACATAATGATGGTCTGGAAGATATAATCGGAGATGAAGGCATGCAAAATCTCAATAATGATGACTGTTCTTGTCATCAATAAAAGCTCTAAAAAGTGGTTGCTCTATTATTGTACTATTTTTGCAAGTGTCATGTCTGTAAAATAAAGCAGTGCATTGTAGCCGTCAGTGTGTACTATAGCCATGTGAAAAATCATTATATACTGTAATCATGTGAAAAATCAGTATGTACTATAGCCATTAGGGCATCCTATGTACCCTCAACCCTCTATAAAAGTCGAGGTCGGGTATTGAGAAGAAACATGGTCATTTGAGCATTCTTGAGCAAAAGAGAAGTCGGGATTCTCCATTTCTTTATGAGTAAGCATCTCTATGATATTAGTTTAAGTTCCTCTTCAAACTTTCCATTGTAATATTTTCACTATTAAGTTTTCAATAAAAGAAGTTTTCCAATAGGGAAAATTATTTAATTAAACCTTATGTCTTAAATATTATAATTTCTTTGATTAAGGTTCCACTATCCGTGGAAAAGAGTTAAAAACTTAATTAGTGACTACGGTCCGAGGTAGGAAACGAAACGGATCTATGTTGTGCCTAATCTAGGTAAGGTTGGGTTAAGATAAGCAATCTCTATAAACTGGAAGCTAGAGGAATGTCGGAGTCCAGCGCCAACTACGTTCAGATAATGGTTGAAACTCCCTAATTAAGTTTTAATTATTTTACTAAGTATGGTGGGCCATTAATCACAAAAAATATAGTATTTATGATACAAGTAATAGATTGTGATAACCAATACCAGTAAAGTCAGAATAAGGAGAAAAAACACGAAAAATAATCACATTTGGATATTTAAGACCAATTCACAATTTTAGAAAGTTGAGGGTCAGAAATAGAAGTATTTGTCCTCCAAAAATATTATAACCCAAACATTTATACCCTGAAAAATAGTCACTCAGACCTACATAATCCCAAAAATATTTATCTTAAAAAGTGGGTTTCGAAAATCATTACACCAAACCTCAGTGTACCAATAAGTAAATTATTCGAAAATTTAGTATTTATTTGGAAACAATGTTAAAGTACAAGGGACGTAGATGAAGCATCTGGACAATAATGATTATGAATTGTTTTGCTGAAGTTCATATCCTCATTCTCCTTCTCCCTATGAACACGTACCTAATAAATATTAATTTAATTATTGAGGATAGGGGAATTCCACATAAAACATAGGATTTGGTGGCTGCCACCATAAATGAAAGGAAAGGTTAGTGGTAACTTCTTCCTTTGTTTCCTTGTGAAGAGCAATTTAATTACCTTAAATTAAAACGAATCTAATAATGACCATTAGATGACATCTACAAATTGGAGTGGTTATTATAGTGGGCTTTGTTTGTTATATAAGAGAGCTACAGGCAGTGAGTATCATATAGTCAACAAATTTGTAAGTTTGAGTTAGAAGCTATATGTCTATTCTGCTTGTATCCACCAAACCAGTAAACATGGGTTCCAAAAGTGACATCTCAGATTCTAACTCCAGTTGCAGTTACAGTGCAATGGAAAACTACACCTGCAAATGTGAACTTGAGGCCGATATAGTCAAAGGTGGCTATCAATATCGGTGACAATATGCCAGGTGTCCTAAAACGGTAAGTGCACTACTACACTAGTAATACTGTTTTTTATAGAAAACCAACTCGACAATGGTTTATGTCAATAATTACTTCCCCCTGGTGTTTGGAATGTCGTTGGTTGCAGGACAAAATTGTGTGTGACTACTTTCATTTAATAGACGAAGACTACCTAAAAGGGCAAAGGAGGTTATAGATGATCTTTGTACGTGAGCATGGCCTATAGAGGGACTGGCTTCTTAATGACCATAATGCCCAACTGTGGACTCGTAAAGAGGACATGCGCTTGGATGCGGAATGAAGGATAGAAATGGAGATGCTGAAGAAATTGCTCAGAGTAGCTATTGGTGTCATCGCCATCCTAGTTATGATGGGCATGCTGTGGATGTCAGCGTAAGTGGATCATAAGGTTGCATGGGGGCTTTTTTTGGGTGGAAATTAAATCGGCATTGATGGTTGATGTTAGTGATAGATCATGTTTGTCGCCCACGTGAGTGGGTAATGTAGGGTAGTAAGTTTTGTACGTATGTCTTACAGGATTTGTAGTTGGTCACTTTGCATGGTTTCCACCGTAGGTAACCTTTACTTGCAACAACCTAATCCCATTTGAATATTTAGTACGTTTTGGGTTGTGGATGTGATAATGGTGTAATGAATATTACTATGAATTATTGTAGTCAAAGCTTATTGACAATACTATGTTGTAGGTCTTATGAACTTCAGTCCTTATATCTCGTAAGTATGACATATAAACACTTTGTTGTATATATGAGCCAATCATGGGAAGTTACAAACTTTTGCTTACACTTACCCAAGTGTCAACTTAAATACGCACTATTTTGTTGGTGACCTAAAATTAGTGTGACTTCATGGTCCATCACAATTGGAATTAAATAAGGAGCACTAAGGAAGTTGGTGGTACTTCACATGAGCATAATACTTGGATAAGATTTGTACAATTTAAGTCTGTAATGTGTATGAAAATCTTGTATGCATTGCCCACGTGTTAGATCTCAACTTCATAATAAGATGGAAAGTGAAGGTCATGTTAACCATATGTACGGGGCCCGTCAGTAATCATCATCCTCACTTGGAGGGGAGGCGCAACCCCGTTTTGTAGGGAAAAAGTCCTGCAGTCGTAAGATGATTCTCTCTGGGGTCATTCATATTTCCCTCAATTCCTCCAAAACCCTATGTAAAACAACAACCCAGACCAATCACATTGCAATCTCTAACCAATCTATCAGCACATATTAATGTCAACGGCATAGGAGAAAGCAACTGAATTAATGATCCTTTGCGACTATGGTGAGCCTGCCGAGTGCTAACATCTTGCTAGCTCAGGGCAACAGATATTGGAGGCACACGGTTTGCCACGAGGTTTAAATCCATCCCACTAAATTCTATATATATGTTATTATTATGATGTGCTTACTCCTATAGTACACAGTTGTATTTGTATATGGGTTATTCATGTCATGTAGAGGAAGTACAAGCACTTTTAGTGAGTGGATCATCATCTAATGAGGGTGGAGGAGATATCTGTGAGGACCCTTAAAGAAAAAAGCTGATCATTGAGGGTTGATGTGTTAGCTATAACTGCCACTCTCCACCGATATATAGAGGCTGAAATGAGTGTCATGTTACTAGTTCAGGATGTCGTCAAAGGTCAAGTGATGTCGATGTGTGTTTGCGTCACTGCACTTGTCGCCCATTGATGATATTGATTGGTGTCATCATTTAATATTATGAATCCTTTCATTTTTTGGGTTCCTTAGGACATCGAAGTCGCTACTCTAAATGGGGATATGTTGATGACGTCAGTAGCATACATTTGTGTCACATGCTGGAAGTTTAGTTCCAACATTGAAGCACTAACTTCCAATATATGACAACAGTTATTGTGGGCTTACATGTTAGTAGTGGTCATGTACATATGTACGCATGTTCTCCCACTCCATTATTGATGACAAGGTATATGTGAATGATGTTTGATGATGAAATCCATGAAGAAGTTCACAATCTTTTGTAATTAAGTGTAACTTCTATAATGGTGTCAGTAGTTGTGGGTATCAAACTAATGGCCCAACTTCATTGGTTGTGTATGGTTCCATATAAGTAACCCGATATATTGTAAGTTAATATCCCAGTTTATACTAAATGGATTGTTATCCTTTAGTATGGTTCAGAATGGCAGTCGTGTAGCACAGTGTACATGCAACTAACCCAAAATTACAGTTGTACTATCCTGGGAGTAAACTGATCTAATTATGGGTTCATGATATATAACATTCTATTTAGAATGTCCCGTTGTGTAAGGGTACGAAAGTATGATTCACTTGGGTAACACCTGTACATGTTGAACAACCGGGGAAGAATGAAAATCAATTGTCCTAGGCTCATTTAAATGATTTGTATATTAATATAATGCGAAATACATATGGTTATCCTAGGATCGCATATGTGAATATAATGGCTGATAATGATTCATAGCCTTGTACCGAATTTGCGGGGCTTAACCTACATGTGAATAGCCCCATATCATGAGGTTAATTACCTAGGTTGTTGACGAACCCACCACACAGGAGGATAAATGAGTTTGGGAAATCACTGATACAATTGTGTATGATGGATTCAAATGCATATGCCTAAACCACTACTACATACATGGCTTACCTGGGATTGCATATGTCAATATAATCAGTTCACATATATTGATTCACAATGACCATGTACCAAACTCATTTGGTCACGATACATGCCAATAACTCCACCTAATGAAGGTACATAGCCGAGTTATGGACATACCCAGAACAAAGGAGGATGTACGATAATCCGCAATTAGACGTGCACGCAAACAACATACTAAATATCTTGAGTTAAATTACATAAAAATAAATAGCCAATAATAGGGAACAAACTAGACACATCGAACACAACGACTTACTTTACACCCTATGTGAGGCACATGTGTAGAACAAGTCAATACGCGTTAGAAGAGACGAACTGGAAGGAACTTAAACCTGTAGTTCATAAACAACCCTCAATTAGTTATATAATCCATGTTACAAGGGGGAGAAGGTTGGAAACGTCAGAAACCTACCTCTTAGATGATCAGGGAAATGATCAACTATATCCTGCATTAAGCTCAACGGGCACTTATCCCTATAGTGTGTAACAGATTCTTGGTCGAAGTACAACTCATCCGCTTTACACGACAACAAACCCATGTAAGCATGACAAATACCTCGCAATCATGCTCGCTGCCACACCATTACGACACTGTCTAGGTTACTAATCACATATACCAGCATGCACAATCGTTAATTTACAACATGAGTCCGTATTAGACATACTTGCTATGTTCCGGGTAGTCAAGTGTCACAACCTCCCACTGTGCTGCATCAGTGAAAGTATTAGAACATAGAAACACAAGCGCTAACGCAATCTTTTACCCATGTGGCCACATTAACAATAGCATGAGTTACATAGGTCACACCACCCACCACAGTAGGTTGAAAGGCAAAACAAAAATTAGTCTGCAACCATAAATAACAATTACAACTCACAGCGCTATTCACAAGTGTCTACTTGTTCTTGTTTGTTGTACTCAGTAACGAATCATGTCAAAGGAAGCAACGCTCACGTAAATCCACTATCAGCAGCAGCCAGTGACTCCGTTGTTTCCAGTAGTGGCATGAACACGTACTATCATGAACATTAATTAACATGTGCATAAGAAGTCCTTAAGTGCGTCCTCAACTATTCATTATGAGCAACTGTAATACGCAACTTACATAGCGCAGGTTCGCAAAAGGAGCCCTCTTGAAGCCATCCCATATCTTGCCTGAAATACGGGCCTTATTGTGTAATATGACCTACAACAGTAACTCACCTGTCATTGACTGCATATATTCACGTCCATGCAATAAACACTAGGTTGTTTTTTATTCAATTATAAAATCATACACGCATATGGTGCTTCAAAAAAACCGACATTCAACACAGGTTGGGTAGGTTTGTTACCGCCTCTAAAAGAGCTCAATGAACATGTCCATTGCGAAATTACCAATGTAATACCCCTGGACTTGTCCTTAGCTCTGGCCTTTAGAACCACATTGATGACGCCCTCAACTAACTCATAAGAACTAGCTTTGGCATGCATTCCTTCATGTCCTCCTCCTTGTCTCACAGTGTCAAGGGATCACTTACAGTTAAATGTATATTGCTGCAAAAACCAATGCACAATAGCAATCACAATTACATACCACAGTTTGTTATTGGATCGCAGACCCTTAGACCTACTCCTAACATTGTTCAACAACTCTAACTCTGTTGTCAAGAATGGCATAGTTATATATAACCGCGCAATACCTGTATAACTTACCACAATCAGGTATCGTTTAAAAATATTGTGACTTTTGACTTGAATAACTAAACTTCATACTTAATATGTGACTTTTGACTTGAATAACTAAACTTCACACTTACATGCTCCATCGGCTTAATCTTGTCCAAGTCCTATACAGTAGGATCCGCTGTAGACCCTTTCACTGCCGACGACTGCACATTAAGTACCTCTGGGTTCATGCTTCCCTTAGCGGGGTCACTACCAGCACATGCCATTTTGGCAGCCATCACCCTTTCCTTGTTGTCCTTCTACCTATTTCATGCTCTGGTTGCTGAGTTAAGTCAGTATACAATGTGCTATGCACTGTTGTGGGTTTCCGACATTGAGGCCTCCTCTTCATATAGGTAAGAATGTTGAAACTTTTTCCAACACCATCTCCTCTCATGAAACATCCTTTATATCAACACTCGTGGTTGTCTCAGCCTCTGGTATTCTCTATTGGAAGCCCTCCGCATTACTCATAGTCTTCAAAGAGTGCCCAGTGGAGGGTTCACACATGGCCCATTTGCAGCAGCACATTCTACGTTAGTGCTATCTGGTGCTATACTGAGTCCATGCTCTACAAAATTCATATCGGGGTTAATAGTCACCTCATTACCCACTCCGTCTATTCGGGATGATGTACCTACCTCCATAGTTCCCAATGACAACTCTGGTGCCATGCTAATACCCTTCCCTTCTTGGGTATATCTTGTCAGAACCACATCATCGACACAATCAACCCCACCTTCAGGGTTCGCTCCTTCCTCGCTTTCATTAATCTCGGGCAGTACACCATATTCCGTAGGTATCGGGCCCTGGCATTGCTGTTCCAGATAAGTCCCATGTGCACCCAACTTGCCTAGACATCACTGTGATATCAGACAGTGTACAACCAACATCTTCACAGAGGAGAAGGGTATTACTTCCTGCTTACTAGACTGGGGAACTGCCCTATAGTAACACAAACTTTGGGAGGGATCGCAACATCCACAGTCATTATTGTCATGTTCTAACCCTCACAATTGTCTTCCGAGATGTGCTCTATTATAGTCATTATTGCATCCTATTCGCTAGCCTTATGCTTATTGTTCTCACGGTCAATTGTATCACCCATATTATTTCATGTCTGTGATAAACTCTCCATTGCACTCTCACTATCTATGCCAAACCTAACAGTGTTATCTAAAAACGCCTACAGTGGGGTTTGATGCATTTGTTGCCGCACCTAATGCTTCATACTCTTATCTTACCAGCTGCGGCGCACCCTTATTATGAACTTCTACCTATCCACTGTGAGCTTCTGTAAGCACGCCTCCATCAAAACGTTGTCCTCTGTCATCTGGGGTCACTACATCGACATTAAGTATAGGTTGATGCCTTGTATCCTACTGCTCACCACGTGCCTTGCACATATTCAACCTGACCTCCGACTCCTTTGTACAAGTCATTTAGGATTACAGCATCTTCTCTATGTTAGCATGCTTCTTTTGCTCGACATGCAAGTCCTCCCGTGCCTGCTCCAGCTGCTCCTCAAATGTCAACACACCCTGTATAATACAACAAATAATGGTAAGGACACGTGTATATCAAGCACCCATCTTTGCCCCACAGCACTCAATTAACAGTTATACACATTGCTATGTAAAACTCACGATAATAACTTCTCCATCAAGCCCGTAGTATTGGAATCCATCTATCTTCATGAACTCTATAACTGTGGGCACTATTGCCTCCTCCTCTCAAGGATGCAAGACAGGGATTATCTTCGACAACCACAAACACAAATCATAAGGAGGACAAATTTAAAAACGTGGCTAATGTTCACTTGTGCAAGTAATTAGCGAGAAAATTTATGATACCTCCGACTCTCTAATTCTGTCACCAGCTCAAGGGTATTGTAGAACCACACCTACGATAACAACAAACCAACAAATCAGACCCCATTTTAAATTAGCATTACGCTAACAGTACTTAAGTTACCACTAATGAAATCTCACCTGAATAAGAAGGGAGAAACCAATCATCTGAATATCGAAAATAGTTCCCTCTAACTTCCATTGCACCTCTTCTACTGCTTCCACAAGGACGCGCCACACAGCTTCGGCCCAAGCATATTCGCCTATTCCATGGACATCTTCCATATGCTTCTGCACAAACCATGCAGCTCCATATGGGATTCTCGAAAACATGACCCCACTCATCACCATTCACCTGTACAGATTGAGTATAGCCCAAGCTTGTTTGGCTCCTTGTTAGCATCAAATGACTATTTCATGATCTTAATATAGTTCTTGAACACTGGCTTCTTGCTTCCCTTTCCCTCTTCAGTTATCACCCTTCTCTATGACATACTTTATCATGCGCAGCCTTACCATTTTCGGGAGCTCAGTCATTGATAAATCATCTTCAACAAACTCCACTATCTTCCCCATTGCTAGCAAACTTGTAAATAGGGCCACATCATAGATAGAGAAGGAAACAAGCCTCCCGGCTAACCTGAATGCCTTCCTCCGTAAACCCATGCCTTCATCAGTGTAGTTGTCAAGTTTCTTTGCATGACAAATAGTCAGTATCGGCTTCAATATGTTCGCCTTGACTGCTTCCATCTGGTATGGTTCTAACGTCTTGTTCAATTTACAAATCTTATCCAATGTGCACCTCCCCTTCACATTTACTAGAATTACTCCCCTCATAACCCTTCTATCCTTATCAAACACAAACCCATCATCTGCAGCCTTATGCCTCAAACGTCTGCATTTCATGATAGGTTGCCTCCTCCTCTTTTGACTTTTCTCTTTACCATTGTTCTCGGC
>JALPLW010159745.1:3747-16145 GCA_024363205.1 Cereus fernambucensis
GATTATGTCAGGTTGCAAACAGAAAGTTAGAAATAGAAAACTAGGGATAAACAAGCGACTTAACAACAGACAATCTGAAGATCCAATCTTGCAACCTCCTAGGTAATCTCTTTATCATTTAGATTACAAAAATCACCCACTAGATGATATAAAGAATCTTAGATTCATCATTTGAGTTGCTAAACTCAAGATACAATACTAGGATTTGTTTTGAGGCAAGCTCGGTTCTTCTCATTCATATGCATTAACTAACTTACAACTAATGGTGGGGAGGGATTTAATTAGGCCTCTCACATTGACTCTAATATCCACAAGCATCTAGGTGGCTGAGGGGATAGCCAAACCAAAGCAAAGTTCAAATTAGCACTAAAGAGCTTAGTAAGATCTAGCTTTGACACCTTATTAAGTTTATTATATAAGTAAGTGAAGTGTCAAGCTTATAAAACATCCTATTAACATCATTTCTATTTATAACAAGTGAGTTGCATAAGTTGTTGGCTCCAAAACCCAAGTTGAAAATGCTAGCTACAAATCAGGGGAAAGGATGCTTTTGCTTCAGCTTTAGCCAAGGGATCTTCCTCTATAAAGTGAGCTAAAAGTGACTAAGAAACAAGGTGTCTGAATCTAAAATCATATTTTTGGGAATGCCATAGAGTCTTACAATCTCCTTGAATTAGAGATTATTAATGTGGAACGCATCATTAGTGGGGTATCATGGGATGAAATGAGCCATCTTAGAGAACCTATCCACAATCATGATGATGGAGTCCTTGCTCCTTTGACTCCTTGGTTAACCAGTAATGAAGCCTAAATTTACATCTTCCTATGGGGCTTGGGGTATGGGAATAGGAGAATAGAGCCCTTGAGGTAGGCCATGGCTCTTAGCAAGTAGAACATCTCTTCACAAAGTGTTCAACATCCTTTGACATGTTCGGCTAATAGTAGTGTTCCTTGAACATTAAAAAAGTCATCTCAATGCCAAAGTATCTAGCTAGCACTCCTTCATGGAGTTCTTAGATCAAAAGCTCTCTAAACCTATTTTTAAGTATGCAAACCTGAATTCCTTTACACAAGAACCCCATATCAGGGTAAAACAACCTGCGAGCATAGATTAAACACTTTTCAAAGATCTCCTTGAAGTCTTAATCATTAGCATGCATTCCCTTCACAAGTTCAAAACTAAGCACTTTAGTTTATAAAACAGATAGTAAAAGATACCTTCTTGATAGTGTATCTGCTCCCTTGTTTACTTTGCTAGCTTTCTGATGAATCATAAAGTGAAAGGATTGAAGGTGCTCAACTCATTTGTCATACCTAGGATTGAGTTTGTGTTGACCTTGGTTGAACTTGAGGGCCGTATGATCTGAATGAAAGCTGAACTCTCCTTTGACTAAGTAATGCCTGTAGTGCTCCAAAGCTCCTTTTATGCATTGAATTTTTTTTATTGTAACTACGTGGAGACCTTTGTCCTGGCGTCCTTGAGCTTCTAACTAAAGAAAGTAATATTCCTCTTCTATTAGGACAAGAGACCACAATATTAACTTGAGAAGCATAAGATTCAACCTTAACTATCTTAGAGCAGCTAGAAAGGGCAAGCATATGAGTAGTTGGGAGCTTATGCTTGATTTCTTCAAAGCTTGATTGTGATTCCTGATTCTATTAAAACTTCTTATCCTTGAGCACTTCAATCGTAGGGGACATGATGGTGCTAAATTTCTAATGCATGAGCTCAAATCAAACTCAAGCAATGTGATCGTTTTACAATCTAGTTCAAGCTTAGTTCTAGTTCAGCAATGAAGTTAGCGCAAGAATAGAGAATATGAATGGGATAAAGGTAATGCCACAACCCAAGCTAATTAAGGATTCCACCCTCTAAAACTATAAAGGCTAAGTCACTAAGTTTAGATTAAAGGTAGCAACTCAAATTTAGCAACCAATCTAATTGTTTAAGGTGAGGTTTTAAGAGAGTTGTGTATAACACATGAAGCTAAGCCTTTCATTTATGGATTGTGGTTAGAATGAGCAGCTGATCAAGCTTATATACACATCCCCTAGGCTACCAAGCAAGTAGGCAAGTTCCTTAGGAATCTTAATCTAACTTAGCTAAACTGAAAATGCAGAACAAGCTCAGCCTAAACTAATTATAAGTATGAGTCTAACTAATGCATTCTGTTTAAGGAAAACTCAAGTTTGAACGTGATCAATTAACTTAAATAAGCCACTTGCACAAGGGCGAAAGAGCAAAGGTAGGCTGCTGCCGCCTACTTGGTCGCTGTCCAATCAGAAAGCAAGTGAATGTCACACTTTAAGCTAATTGGCCAACTTGCCTTCCAAAGTTGCAAAAGAAGCTTGATAATGTTTTTGGATGTTCAAGGGCCCAAGAGAGAAAGTATGTAGGTCACGAAACCCTCTCCATTAAGGAATACCATAGCAAAGTCAAAAATAGCTTGTTTAGACTTAATGAACTTAGATTAGCACTGACAATGATCAAGTTGGTTCCTAACCCTACACCTGACCTAGAAGTGATTTTAATGCATAGCTTGGTTCCTTTAGATGTTAATAAACATTCCAAATAGACAATTGAACTCTAAATTAGGTTTAGATGTGAGAACCAACTAGAAACTCAATCCAGGTCAGGAAAGGGGTCTAAACTACAATGTTTTGCAAAATGTAGCTGAATCACTATGAAGAACTTGTCATGATTTTAATTTCCCTTTATAGCATGGCACCTTAGGTGTTGGCTACCATCCTAAGCAAAAATACTTGCCTTAAATTTGGTTTTAGGTAGTGATCCTACCTAATCTTTTAATATGGGCATATTAGAACTACCATAGTATACCTTCACTATTTTGGACCGATGTAGCAAAATGTGTAATGCTTAGGCCAAAATTAAGCTCCCTCAGTGAAGCTAGACATCTTTGGGAGTCTAGCAAAGTAGGATGTGCCCACAAAACATATTGGAAACTCCAAGGATCATGCCATCCAAAACTATACTCAATTCTGGATTTAAATAGGAGAACAAGGAGTGAATCTGCTGTGTCACTGCTTGCTTGCCTTGGTCTTCCTCGACTTAATTAGTACTATGAACTTGATTTGGATTTAAGAAACTATCTTTGCTGCCTTGCTTTGTACCGACCTTCCTTTCTTTAAGAGGGTTTAACCTCAAATCTAAAGATTCATCAAAACTGTCTTCAACATAAGGACTTAAGTCTCCAATGTTAAAGGTGGCTGAAACATCCATACCATCAGTGAGTTATAGTTTATATGCATTGTTTCCCACTCTCTTAATGATCTTGAATAGCCCATTCCCTTTGCCAATAAACTTTGTTCTTTCTTCTAGATGGAAACCTCTCCTTTCTAAGGTGTAGCAATACTAGATCTCCCCGGTTAAACTCCATTTGTTTTCTGTTTTTGTTTGCTTTTGCCTTATAAGTTGCAATTAGTCTTTTCAATATGATTCCTCATTTGTTCATGCAGCTTCTTCATCTCTGTGGCTCTTAGCTCAATGTCATAGCTAACCTTTGACACACTTATTAGGGGTAGTAAGTCAATAGGAGTAATAGGGTTTACCGCGTCCACACACTAAAATGGAGAGTGTTTTGTAGCATAGGATGAAGCCTTATTATAAGCAAACTCAGCATGGGGCAGCTTCAAATTCCAATCTTTCAAACTTTTTCTCACCAAACTTCTAAGTGAAGTAGTAAGAGTTCGATTAGTTACCTTTGTTTAGCTATTATTTTGGGGATAATAAGCTGTACTAAACAAGAGTTTAGAGCCTAATAGCTTCCACAAACACCTCCAGAAGTGGGATGGAAACTTGGAGTCTTGATTATACACAATGGTTTTAGCATCCCATGGAGCCAAGTGATATATTTGAAGTAGATCTCGATAATGTGTCTTACATTATTAGTCTTGTGGTACGGAACACAGTGAGTCATCTCGGAAAACCTATCCAGAACCACCATAATTGCATCCTTCCCTCTATGAGTCCTAGGAAGAGCCATCATGAAATCCATACTTACATCATCCTAAGGCCTTAATGGTAGAGGCAACAAGGTGTATAAGCCATAGTGGAATTGACTTTTACTTTGTAGCAACTGGAGCAAGCTAAAATGATCTTCTGAACATCTCTTCCCATCTTAGGCTAGTAGAGATGCTCTTTTAGAATATCAATAGTTTTGTTTAGGCTAAAATGGCTAGCTAGAGCACCATTATAAGCCTCACGGATTAGTAGCTCTCTCAAAGAGCACTTAGGAATGCAAAGCTTATTGTTTTTGAATAGATAGCCCTCTTGGATGGTGTAGGTGTTGTCTTTTAGAACTTCCTTGATCAAGAGTTGGAAATCTAGGTCGTTCTTATAAACTTCTTGGATTGGATGAAATCCAAGTACCTTAGCTTCCAAAACAAAAAGTAAGGTATACCTTCTCAAAAGGGCATCCACAACCACATTCTCTTTTCTACTCTTGTGCTTGTAAGTAAAGTTGAATGATTGTATAAACTCCACCCATTTTGCATGTCTTTGATTTAACTTGTGCTGACCATTGATATATTTGAGTGGTTGATGATTTAAATGCAACACAAAAGGTCTAGGCTTAAGTTAATGACCCCAATGAGTCAAAGCTCTCAAATAGCATGGAATTCCTTATCGTAAGTCCTACAATTGCATATAAAACCATTGTGTTTCTCGTTAAAGTAGGTAATGTGCATCTTGGATTGGATTAGGGCAACTCCTACACCAACTCTGCTTACATCACATTTAAGCTCAAATAGGTCTTCAAAATTTGGGAGGGCCAACACAAGTGCTCGGCATAGCTTCTGCTTGATGTCTTCAAAGTCCTTCTGGGCAACCCTAAACCACTCAAAAACTCCTTTCTTCTTGCACTCAGTAATGAGGGCCATGAATTAGCTGAAATCTCTAATAAACCTCTTATAAAAAGAAACCAAGCCATGAAAACTCCTTATCTCAATGACTGTCTTGGATTAAAGCTAGGTTTGGATTGCCTCAATCTTACTTTGATCAACACTAATACCCTTGGCTGAAATTACATAACCAAGGAAAGTGAGTTGTAGAGTGAAAAACTTACACTTATCTATGTTGGCATAGAGTTTCTGCCCTCTCAGAGCCTCAAATACTTGTCTCAAATAATCCTTGTAGCCTTTCTCATTTTGAGTGTAAATCAGAATATCATCAAAGTACACCATAATAAAGTAAGCAATGAAGGGTTTAAAGACCTCATTCATCAACTTCCTGAAAGTACTAGGGCCACTAGATAAAACATATGGCATAACAAGCCATTTATACAACCCTTACTTTATTTTAAAGGCTATCTTCCACTTATCTCCATTCTCATCCTAATTTGATGGTATCCACATCTTAAATCAATCCTAGAAAACACCTTAGAACCATGCGACTCATCTAGCATATCATTAAGTATAGGAATTGGGTACCTATACTTGATTGTAATGTTGTTAGTAACACGACTATCCAAACACATCCTCCTGATGCCATCCTTATTTGGAACAAGCAAAGCTGGGATAGAACATGAATTCATGCTTTCCCTAATATATCCTCTATCAATAAGTTCTTGAACTTATCTTTGCAGTTCCTTAGTTTTAGTGGGATTAGATACAGAAGCTGGTTCATTCGGTAGGGCAGCTCCGGGTGGTAGGTTGATATGGTGCTCAATACCTCTAAGTAGATGCAATCTCGGGGCAAATTAGCAGGAAAAACATCCTCAAAATATTGGATAAGAGGTTGAGCTAAATGATGTAAAGGCATACCTTCCTCTCCTTTTTCTAACACAAGCAAGGCATAAGCAGTTTCACCATTGCTCGTGGAGCTCTCAACCATGTTTTAGTAAAAAAAAGGGATTTCTCACTAGTATTTCCTCCCCTATTTATCCTAATGTTTTAGTCAAAAGTAGGGATTTTTCACTAATGTTTCCTCCCCCATTTATCCTAATACTAGGTTGGACTTGACCTGGGGGCAAAGGGGCCAAAGCATAACTACGGCCTTTAACTTTAAAGGAGTAGATATTAGTCTTTCCATGGTGAATAACGCTTTTATTAAACTACCAAGGCCTACCAAGAAACACATGACATGCTTCCATAGGTAAAACATCACATAGTACTTCATCCTTACAGTTACCAATAGAATAACAATCAAAGCTTGCTTAGTTACATGTACCTCATTTCCTTTTTTAAGCTATTAAAGTGAATAGGGCTGTGGGGGTTGGATAGTAGGTTGTCTAAGTTTGTCAATCTAATGGATAGAAACAACATTGGTACAACTACCTCCATCAATGATCAAATTACATACTTTGCCTTGGATGGTACACCGAGAGGGAAAGATACGTTCTCTCTGGTTTTCTTCTTGGGGTCTATCCATAGTATGCAAAACCTTATGAGTACAAGCATTTTCTCCACATTAGAGGTAGAACAATAGTTTGTTGCTCCAATTCTTCCTCTTCCTGACTTATTTCCAAGTGAATCTAGTCGATTTCCTTAATCCCTCTAGTGGGAAGTGCTCTTCTGTTAGGGCAGTCAGCTTGAAAGTGACCACAACCTTGGCATTTGAAGCATCTTCTACCATCAAATTTCTTAGGAAACTCTTTAACAACACCCTTACCCTTATCTTTGCCCTTATTTCTCTTGGTGTAGCTTTGGGTTCAGGATGAACAAAGGGCTTTACTTGTGTGCTTGGCCATGAGTAAGAACCAGAGAATGACCTCTTATTCTTGGAATGTTTTTCAACCTTTATGGCTACCTAATACACATCCCCAAAG
Source organism: Cereus fernambucensis (assembly GCA_024363205.1). NCBI lineage: Eukaryota > Viridiplantae > Streptophyta > Magnoliopsida > Caryophyllales > Cactaceae > Cereus > Cereus fernambucensis. The sequence continues at coordinate 10,533 of JALPLW010159745.1, forward strand.
GTCTAGTAAGGTTGTAGTTGAGCCTTCTTAGCAATTGGGATCAAGTCCTCTTAGAAACCTAGTCATTGTATGCTCGGTTTCTTCCTCTAACTACTCCTGATTTGGAGTGCTCAACTCTTGTATGTATTCTTCAACACTCATGCGTCCTTCACTCAAAGAGGTGACCTTAAGATAAAGATCATACTTATAGTTATCAAGGAGAAATTTCTTATGCATGAGTTTCTTCCATTTGGACCAAGCTCTGATCCAGGACTCGCCTTCTTTGTACTTTGCCTTTTGATGTTTTCTTACCAAAAGGAGGCATACATTTTTAGTTTTTGAATAGCAATCTTAAACACTTTATCTTGAGAGTATTCCTCGATTTCAAAGAATCTCTCCAAGGATTGAACCCATTCAAGGTAAAGCTCCAAGTTCAAGTTGCCTTCAAACTTAGGACGGTCAAATTGCATGTCCCTCAAGTCACCAGTGGTTTACGTAGGAGGTTTCCTTTTCCCCTTATATAATCCTCATCTTAGGAAGAAGATGACTGAGTGGAAGCAGATTTACCCTTTGAGAACCACGGTCTCTTCTCCTTCCTCTTTTAGGGTCAAGTCTTAAGCTAGCTAAAACTTCCTCTAGCCTAGTGGAAATGGCGGTAACCTCCATGGACAATGTTCGAAAGTTTTGCTGAAGTTGGTGTATGGCATTTCACTTGCCCAATTCATGAGCTTGCTCAAGACTAAGTCATCTAGGGACCTTAGGTTGGGGGGTATGACTTTCCTCCTTCCTAAACATGGATTAGAAATCAGTAGAGGTTGTTTATGGTTTCTACAGTTCTTTTGTAGCTGGGTTTTTATGTTTAAGCTGATTAAGGTTACTTGTAGCCATTGGAAACGTGGTTTAAAAATAGGGGAAGATTGCAAATCAATAACACAGTAAGAAAACACTCACTAGGTTGTGCTTTGATACGACTTTGATACATAAGCCTAAGAAAACTTAAGCAATGCGATTATTTTGGAATCTGGGTCAAGCTTAGTTTTAGTTTAGCAATGGACTTAGAACAAGAGTAGAGGATATGAATGGGATAAAAGCAATACCACCACCCAAGATAATTAAGGATTCCACCCTTAAAGCCATAAAGGCTAAGCCACTAAGTTTAGATAAAAGGAAACCACCTAAATTTAGCAACCAATCTGATTATGTAACGTAAGATTTTGAGAGAATTGTGTTTAAAACATGAAGCGGAGATTTTCATTCATGGATTCTGGTTACAATGAGTAGATAATCAAGCTTATATACACATCCCCTAAGCTACCAAGCAAGTAGGTAGGTTCTTTAGGAACCTAAATCTACCTTAACTAAACTGAAAATACAAAATAAGCTTACCCTAAAAAGCTAATTACAAGTATGAGTCTAACTAATACATTTTGATTAAGGCAAATTCAAGCTTGAACATAATCAATCAACTCTAAATAATCCACTTGCACATGGGAGAGAGAGAAAAGGTAGGTTATTGTTGTCTACCTTACGGCTATCCAATCAAAAAGCAAGTGGATGTCACACTTCAAGCCAATTTGCCAACTTTCCTTCCAAAGGTATGAAAGAAGCTATGATGATGTTTCTATATGTCCAAGGAGCCAGAGGAACAAGTAGAAGGTCACCAAACCCTCCCCATTGAGGAATATCATAGCAAAGTCAAAACAGTTTGTTTAGACTTAATGAGCTCGGATTTGCACTAACCATGATCCAGTTCGGTCCCTAACCTACACTGACTTAAAACTCATTTTAATGCATGGGTTGGCTCCTTAGGATGTTAATAAGCATCCCAAATAGAAAAATTAGTTCTAAATCAGGTTCAGGCGAGATAACCAACTAGAAATCAAATCGGGTTAGAAAAGGGCTGGTAAAATGTAGCTGAATCACCATGAAGAACTTATCTTGATTTTGATTTCTCTTCATGGCTTGGGACCTTAGGATGTTGGCTACCATCTTGAGTAAAAATACTATCCTCTAAATCAAGTTTTATGTGGTGATCCTACCTAATCTTTCAATACAAGCATATTGAAACTACCACAGTATACCTTCACTATTTTGGACAAATGTAGCAAGATGCCTAACACTTAGGCTAAAATTGCACTTCCTAAGTGAAACTAGACATCTTTGGGAGTCCAGCAAAATAGAACTTGCCCATGGGACGTCTTCAAAATTGAAAGGATCATGTCATCCAAAACCATACTCAGTTCTGGATTTAAACAAGAGAATAAGGACTGAATCTATTATGTCATTACTTGCTTGCCTTGGTCTTACTTGGCTTAATCAGTACCATGAACTTGATTTTGATTTAGGGAGCTTTCTTGGATGCCTTTCTCTGCATCAATTTCTTCACAAACCTCCTATAAAATAAAGTTGCACCATAGAACATTCAAACTTATTAGATGGAGGTGGGGATAGGCCACTATCATATTGACTTAATCTTGTTTCATCAACATGGATGCCTTGAACTGAGGCTATATAGCTTAGGAAGATGGCTTGTGTAGAGAAGAAATGACATTTCTCCAAGTTCCTATAGATCTTGTCATAGGACATGATGGCTAGTACTTAATGGAGGTGATAAGCATGCTCTTCTTTACTCCTAGTATATTCCAAAATGTCATCAAAGTACACAACCATAAACTTACTCATAATTAGCTTGAGTACATGACTCATAAGCCTCATAAAGGTACTTGGTGAATTAGTAAAAAATGGCATCACAAGCCACTCATATAAGCGTCCCTTGGTTTTTAAAGTCGTCTTCCACTCGTCTCCCTCATAGATTCTTATTCGGTAGTAACCATTTCTAAGATCAATCTTAGAGAAGATAGTTACTCTGTGTAGCTTCTCAAGAAGGTCCTCTAACCTTAGGATTAGATAATGGTATTAGATGGTGATCTTGTTAATAGTACTAACATACATCCTCATGCTACCATCTTTCTTGGGTAAAAGTAATGTCAAAATGACACATGGGTTTAAAATATGTTTGATTAGTCCTTTGTCCAGGAGATCATCAATTTGTGTTGGACTTCCTGTGTTTCTTAATGGTTTATCTTATAGATTAGCTTGTTTGGGAATGTGAGGCTAAGAACAAGGTCAATTTTATGTTAGATGGAACCTTTGCAAGGCAGCTGTGGGGTATTTCTCATGGAAACACATGCTCAAAGGCTTCGAGGTGGGTAAAAGCATTAAATGTGAATGAAAAGTAGCTTAGGTTGAGTCTTGGCCCATCAAAATCCAATCTTTGTATGGTTAAAACCTATATAACTGAGATTTTAGGAGGATAGTAAGAAAGACATCTATTTTTAAGGTTTTCTTAGGCTTGTTGTGAGGTTTGGATTCGAGGGAGTGAGGGTGATTCTCTTGTTGCCTTTAATCAAGGTGTAGAAGTTCATTTAGCCATCATGCATTACCTTCCTATGAAATAACTAAGGCCTTCCTAAGAGCACCTTAAAAGCATCCATAAGGACTATATCACACCAAATATCATCTTTATAGTTCTTCCTACTGGATAGACACACTAAAGAACGAGAGAAGATATGCAGTCCCTTACCTTAATTGAGCCATTGGATGGTGCAGAGGCTTGGATGAGGTGTGACTGAGAGTTTGAGCTTCTATACCATAATCGTAGAGGCCATATTAGCATAACTTCCTCTGGCTATAATAAGAAAGCAAATCTTCCCGCCTACCATGTATTTAGTGTGGAAGATGTCCTCCTTTGGTTCATGATCTTCTTGAGTAGCCAAGTCACTTAATGCTTTCCTTATCACAAGCATTTCTCCTTCATTTTGTCCTTTCTCAACCTCCTCAATAATATCATCCAAAAGCATCATTCAACTACAACTCCTCTCCTTATCCTTACTCCTCCTTTATCTCCTTAACGAAACCTTTATCTCCTTAACGAAATCTTAACACTCAACCAAGCTCATAACTCTCTTGTTTGGGAACTTGGAACTAATGCGATCGAGCTACTAACACCTAAAACACTTCCTTTTCTCCATAGGGTTTCGCGGGAGCCTAGAATGTGTCATTAGGATCATGGTATATGGGGTTCTATAAGGGGGTTGGAGTAGGTTTGGCAGTGTTATATAGGATTTTTGGAAAGGGATATGATCAAGGAGTAGGCTTAAACATGACTGTCTTTCCCTTCGCTTTTCTTAGGGATCCACTTTATAGGCTAAGGTATTAAGCTCATCCAAAGTCGCATATAGATGGAGTTCAAATAGATCAAGTTCAATAATATGAGCAATTTGTTAATCTAAGCCACTTAATTATCTCATCAAGGTTTGGGGTTTATCCTCCCTCAAATCACAATTTAGCATTGGTTGCTCAAAATTCATAGAGCATTCTTTTACATCTTATAACCTTGTTTGAAGGGGTGGAGCTTAAGGTAGTTATCTTCGAGCTAATGGATTGGACTTAAGCTTCTCTTTCATCTTTCTCCAAGTCTTAATCTTTTCTTTTCTTTTCCTAGTTGTCTTGGCCACCACATTAGACCACCAAGTGGAAACATACTTCCTATGTTTCAAAGTACATGAGCTCTACCTTTCTGTCATCTGGCACATCTTTGCACTCAAAGATTCTTTTGACAGTTCGAAGCCATTCTAAGAAGAGAACTGGATAAACTTGGAGTTCAAAGTCAATGATTTCTCCCTTGAAATCATCGTAGCTCCTTTCATGTTGCCTAAGTTTCCTCCTTGGTCTCCTTTCATCCTCATCTTCACTTGATTCTACAAATGAATTGCTCTTATCTTCCCTAGATCCCTCCTATGCTTATCGCACACTAGGACTTTCTATTCTGCTCAAGCTTCCTCTCATCTCATTCATGAACTGGTGTAAGGATCCACCTCTTCAGGGGTACAATCCTATGTGAACGGTTAAACTTGTTTACTAGGTACTTTATATATTTCTGAAAAGCATATTTATTTATGGCAGAAAACAGAAGGCGAAATTGGGCTTAAAGAATTACAGGAAACCAAGCCTTGGCCCTTACCAAGGAACCCAACCAACTTCTCTGGATGGAGCTAGGTCCAGTCTTCTCGTCTAGACTTGAACTTGATTTGGGTCTAGGCTGATTCCATTACCAGCGTCCAAATTTATTTTCGTAAATTCGGCAATGCAGAAGCAAATACCCTAAATAGTAAAGAAAAAGAAGTGTTAAACTTTAACTAATAGAGTCATTAGTAAGTTTTAGGAAAACTTATAAACCATACTACCATTTGAAGTAGATCATACCAATAGGAATACCGAAGGGACATTGAAGGCACAAATTAATGCTGCTTCAAAAGGGTTCCCTATTGTCAGGACGATCCTGACTCCTTAGATAAAGGTTCTAGATTCTAGAACGATAGTACATTGATGTGATAGGATGCATGTCATCGCCGTCTGTCACCCCTGATGATCTCTACTAATTAACACGAGAAATTGAAACTTAGTTATACTAACGTACATTCATGCAAGAGATTACAATCATTCAAATAAAATCAAATAAAGTGTCCACCTAAAAATAAGTGAAAGGAAACTCACTCAAACTGTTATAGTGGTAAGGGCGAAGGTAATTAAATATTACATCTTTGTAACACTGCAATCACCAAAGCTCAATGA
>JALPLW010160543.1:861-10915 GCA_024363205.1 Cereus fernambucensis
GATCCCCTAAATGTGAAGGCCCTGAGATGAACTTATTTTTAATTAGGAATCACGGATTGTGACATTAAAACTTTAGTGCTCTAATCTATGTTGCTCATATTATCTAAAATGCTCTTCTTGTAATGGTTATCCATCATAATACTTGCATTCTATATGCCTAATTATGATTGCCTATGCTGATCTTTAGTTGGCACTTAAATATGTTATATTGGTACACTATTTTCACTTGGCTCTCTACTAAATGAACTAAGGAGGAGCTTATCATGTGAGCTAAAAGTGGTTTGTCTCATGCTTTAATTGTTAAACTTAGGGCCTGTTCTTTTCGTTGGAAAATAAGGGTTGAGAAATGGGTGGAGTTGGTTGAAATGGGTATCTTTTTGTTAAAGTGGGTTGAAGTGGGATGAAGTTGGCATATTTTTCATATAATGGGTAGACGTTGGTTAAACTAGTGGGTTGAAAGGGGGTTAAAGTTAGTTGAAGTGGATTGAAGTGCGTTAAAGTTAGTTGAACTGAGTTGAAGTGGGTTAAAGTTGCTATTTTCTTATTGAAGTTCGTGAAGTGCATTGAAGTTAGAAAATTAGGATTTACCGACAAAAAGAACAAGGCCTTAGGGGGAGCATAATTCTTGAATTCCACCATTTGTATGCTATTTTCTTGGCAAATGTTGCCTCCCACCAAAAAGGGAAGAGGCGAAAGGACCACCCTTATGTGATGTGATTCCAAATCCTGATCCCACCACCAAGCAAGGAGCGGGACATGTCTGATGTAGCAGTCTTACCCCTAAATTTAAAAATTATAGAAAGACTGGTTTCGATTGACCTTATATTTAAACAGCATACATTACCTACTGTTCCGCAGAAATGGAGCAGAAGAAGTTTAGAGATACATTTTACGTTAGTCCATGCAATCCGAGCTTAAAAAACTAGTCCAAGCTTACCTTTTTCAAATCTATAGATTTTTGATAACTTAACGTGATGTTATTATATGCTTAATATATGTTTTCTCCTCAAGGCTCATTTCCATAAGGACTAAGGTTCATTCAATCCTCTTTACAAAATTGCTTGAATCTTCTGTCCAAGCTTAATTTCTTAGAAATAACATAGTTAGTAAGATTATTAGGTATGCAGTTGCATAGAGCTTCAAAGCTGAAATTCAAATAGGTACCTTCAAATCTTGTCATCAAGAGGCTTGCAAGCTTGAACCCTTGCTAGAGTCCTAAAATTGGTATAACTTGAATTGAGGTTAAAATAAATTTTATGATGCTTTGATAACTTTTTAATTCTTCAAGTTGCATATATGTTTGATGAAATTAAATATATTGATAGCTACACAATTGCATGTCAAGGGGACATGTCACAAACATTTGCACAAAATTTGTTCATCAATGCATAAAATTTTTATATATGTTTTATCATTTGGGAAGCAGTAATTTTTCGTAATATGCTAATCTAGATTAATTAAATTACTTAAAATATGATTAATCATTAATCTTGTAAATAAATTGTAGCACTATGTTTCGGAGGCAGTAATATTTGGCAAACTTGGGAAGCACATTCAAAGAATTCGGTAATGTCAACATCAAAGCGTGAAATTATGGGTTATACTTTATTAAAAGAGGAATGTAATTGCTAAAACATTAGATAAAGACTGAAGAGCCATCTTTCTGAGATATAAGGCACCAAGAATTGACTAAGCTATGGTTAAAAAAGTGAATGGATGTTAAGGCCCTTGTACTAACTTATAAAAGTTAGATAGAAGTATCCCACTGAATGTTCTAAAGCACCCAACGACTACATCTACAACATCCTTTATAGTCATACGATTTATACCTATAAATAGAGACCTTGCTTTAAATGAGATTACATAACACATAAGAACAAAGAGCTTAATTTGTATTCTATATATGCATTACTGTACTGTTCAGTGATCATCTCTAAATTATTATAATCTTTGCTTACATTTGAGATTCCTTATGATACAAGAGGGTTGTGAGAACTCTACACATATATAGCAGGGATGACGAAGAGTGTCATATTTCCTAAGTACGGACTTAGTAGAAAGAACTTCCACGAAAGGTCTAGAAGGGTGTCTTGTAGTCAATGTCCTTAACTAGACAATTACAAAGTAGGTGAATCTCTAAGCAAATTAATACAAGCAGTTGAATCCTAAGAAAGCACGGTAGGTGGGCGTGTAGCCAAGATGAAGCGGTGAAAGTCATGAATAAATTCATCGTGCTTTACTTTTAATATTGTGTTCTTGCTATGGAAGTCATTGATCTATTTGCCTAGCTCCCTTTATTTTCAACGTCCTTAAGTTTGTGATTAACTATTAAGTTACCAATATTTGTAATCACTAATTGACACCCTTGGGTGACTAAGCTTCCTTGGGACCAAAACCTATGATTGACCCATTTCTCGTTTGGTTATATAGGTAGCTTTTCTTTGGTTCCATGATAGACATTATATCACATAAAGCTTAATTACGATCCTTGATGGTTAAAAATTTAATAACTCAAAACAAACTACACTTTACTGCTAACCTAATGGGAACAAGTTACATGAGTAGATGGTATATTTACCATTGTTGTTGCCCCAAACACCCATCTTGGCATAATTTCCATTTTTCTTAAAAAACAATAAGATAAAAGCCTAACTTGGCTTTCTGAGGGGTCATGGATTGTTGCCTTGCATACCCTCCTTTTCTATAATTGGACATTATCACCCTACCATTACCTCTACTCACCCTCTATCACATATTCATATCCTCTCACCATCTCGAGGACCTTCTAACCTTCTAACCAACTTCCTTTCCTCTCTTACCATCACGAAAGAGCCTTCAACCAGATTCCCTTAGCTTAGAACATGATATTAATCTTAGAATTAGCTTCTCTGGAAATAAGTTGTACACATATTTATAAGATTAGAATATCATAAAACCATAATAGGGCAAACTCGACAAGAAGTACGCTTCCTCAACCAAAAGATAATCACTTTCAAGGAAAAAGCTTCCTCTAACTTAGATCACGCATCTTGATTAATGAATGTTTCATCTTTGACTAGACTAATGCTCTTCAGTAGTCCATTTGCCCAACCTAGGGTTAGTCTGTAAACTCAAAGTCTCATGGCTTTGCCAACGCAAACCATCAAGGATATTTTGTATTGTCTCTATACTAGATCTTCGCAACTAGCAATTTACTTTTCCTATTATGTCACATAATGTCCATGTGCTACCATACATTTGTCTGTTACATACATTAACATCTGTCCCTTTACTCACTTATATGTACAACACATGCATACCTACAGGATTTTCCCTTTTTTCATGCTTTGTTTCTAAGGACTTGTCATAGACTTTGTATATATGGTTCTACTCAAGCTCATACAAGCATGAAAATTGCACGCCGACATAAATCTGAGTGCTCGAACATTAAAAATAATGGTCAATGGCTAGTCTCCTAAGAAATAAGTGACTTTCTTTAAATGGGAACATTGATAGCCACTCACTAGTATCATCTAGTCAATTGACCTACAATAACAAACCCTCGAGGACCTAGTGAGTACTTAAACAGCATCTCTTAGATATAGAAACACAATATGTAAGCTACTATCACTTGATCTTCATATATCCTTTCCTAACATTGAATACATTGTGCATAATTTCAAAGGCCTCAGCAATGCAAGGAGTCTTGCAAGGACTAAATTAGTGCCCTTTTAACTTTTGCACTGACCGCATGTTTGCCTGTCCTTAAGTTCCATCGACAATGATAGATGTGATGCAGATCATTGCTCCCCGATGCCCAATCGAGTTTTCCCTTTCTTACCTCCCAGTCTAACAATGGTTGCTCCATTAAGAAATGTGATATGATGGAAGAGTATGTTCATTTTATATGAAATAACCAATTTCTACTTTTAAATAAGTCCTTTATATGGAAGGGACAACCAAGGTATAAAGGATTTGGCTTTCAAGAAGAAGAATGGTTTCCTCTATAGGATTGTAATTCATTAGGCTCATGAATAAAGGCTAAAGAAATGACTCTCTTACCATGAACCATAAGGATGTATTTGAGGGTGAATGCACAAGCTAATGGATGGGAAAGACCACCATTAGACCACTCACTGTAATAGTTGCCACCAACAAAAAAGTATTAAAAGTTTTATTTTGTCTGCTCCATGCAAAAGGCGTTTGCTCATTAATTGGTCTCATATAGCGAGAAATCTAATAAGAGAGGCATTTTCTGACGATTTATTCGTAATTCATCTTGGGACTCTGATTTTATCATTTGATAAGAAGATAACTTTTCTTTCTATCTGTCTATCTCTGTGTGTGGGAGAAAAGCAGCAGTTAGCTGTCAGTGTATAGAAATTAGATTTGATAAATAAGAAAGTTTGGAAGCAAAGAATTTTCAGCCATCAGAGTTGTGTATGTGTTTGTTTTCCTTTTTGGCTTGATTAATCATCACATCATACAAGTGTTTAAGTACAAGTAAAACCCTAGCCATGCTAACTTGGAGTTTAGGTAAGGAAAGAACTCTAACTGCATACGAATAAAAAATAATATCTAAAGATATTATTTCCTTTACCCTCCCCCTCAAGTTGGAGCATGCAAATTTCTCAGGCCTAACCTGCCCTCAAATACTGAAATTGACGTGTGCCAAGTGCCTTAGTAAGAATATTAGCAGGTTGATGGCGAGAGTTGATAGGAGCAAACGTAATAAAACCAAACACGAGCTTTTCTCGAACGAAGTGACAATTAATTTCGATGTGCTTAGTCCGTTCATAGAAAACTGAGTTTTTGGCGACGTGCAGGGCCGCTTGACTGTCACAATATAGTTGTATTGGTTATGTGTGGAACACACCGAGAGAAGCTAGAAGAGTACATACCCAAGCGAGTTCAATGGTAGCGACTGCCATAACTTGGTATTTGGCCTCAGCGGAAGAGTGAGAAATAGCAACCTGCTTCTTTGTCCGCCATGAAATTGGTGAGATGCCAAGAGTCACAAAACAGCTAGTTAAAGACCGCTTGGGGAGAGGACAAGCACCCTAGTCCGAATCATAATAACCATGTAACCGGAGGTCGTTTTTAGCATGAAGAAAAATCCCTTCACCTGCACTGCCTTTGAGATAGCGAATGACCCATCGCGAGGCCTCCATGTGGTCCTCTTTTGGGGACTGCATGAATTGTGATAAGATACGAAGTACATAAATGAGCTCAAGTCTGGTGATATTGAGATAGGTAAGATGCCCTACAATCCTTCTATAGCGTGTAGCATGTTGAGAAGTCGTCCATTGGCCAAGGTTAACTTATGGTTTTCTTCGATAGGAAATGTGACAGGTTTGGCACCCAAAAGCCCACACTCAGCAATTATATCGATGGCATATTTCATTGGCAAAGAAACATCCCTTCAGGCACACGAGCCACCTCTATATTGAGGGAGTAGCGTAAAGGACCTAAGTCCTTGATGCTAAAGCAAGTATTAAGATACTCCTCGAACATAGTGGAAGCATGAGTATTATTAGAAGCAAGCACAATACCATCTACATGGACAAGTAAGGCCATAAACACTTCACCGTTATGATAAATGAATAGGGCATAGTTAGCGCAGGACCGAACGAAGCCATACTCAGCTAATTTGCAAGATAAGTTGGCAAACCATTGTTATGGAGCTTGACGAAGACCATATACGGATTTTCAGAGGCGGCACACTTTGGTGGGGTCCTGGGCATGAGAACCAGGGGGCATTATTGACATCTATTTGATGCAATTCCATGCCTTTTGCAATTGCAACGGACAAAAATATCCCAACGCTGGTCATTTTGGCAATAGGAGCAAACGTTTCATTATAGTCAAAACCTTCAAGTTGATGATCTCTGCAAATGACCAGGCGAGCCTTATATCATTAGATATTGCCGTTGGCATTGTACTTGACCTGATAAACCCATTTACAACTAATGGGTTTCTTTCCTGGAGGGAGATCTTTAATTGTCCAAGTGTTATTCTTCTCGAGTGCCTCAATCTCCTCATTCATTGTCGTACGCCATTTTGGATGAGTGATCACATCCTGAATGTATTTGAGCTCAATCTCCCTCGTTATAGCAGCAAGAAAATGTTGATAAGGAACTAAAAATTTGTTAGAGGCAATATATTGTGCTGTAGGATAGCACGTACCTCAGGATCCCTTTTGATACGATGGGACGAGAGGGAGACTATCCATGGTCAAAGGGTCATTGGGCTTGGCGGTGTAACACAAGTAGTCATCATACCGAGCAGGGCGTTTGCTGGGCCGAGCTGAATGGTGAGAAACAGAACTGGTCGATGGGTATGGCGAATCGGGGGATTAACTGGATTCGTGGCAAGCTGGGCCAGTTTCAACCGTAGCCTATTTTACATCAGCTGAACCAGGCGCAGACTGGGGAGCAACCATGCCTGGGCTTGGTGCTATGTCACGGCTCAACTGATCATTTGGTCTGGCAGAACCCGGGCAGGTCTGGTTCAGATTCGTGCTCCCCCTCGATAGAAGAAGTGACTTGGCCGGACTCCCCCTTGCGTAAACCGATAGTGATGATATTGGATCGAGTGCCATTGGACCTTCTGATGCCCAATGATCATCATAAAAAAGTTGGACAATCGATGATGATACCGGAGGGGAGCTCTGTAGCATATGTGGTTGACCAACTTATTGAAAAGGAAATTCATCCTTGTGAAAAATTACATCCGACTGATAAAAAAATCATGTTTTCAAGATCAAACAGTTTATAACTTTGTTGTCTGGAAGGATATCCGACAAAGATGCATTTCCATCCACAAGGAGTAAACTTATCTTAATTCTTTCTAGTTTGTGCAAAGTATAATGTTCCAAAAACTTTGATGTGCTCATAGGAAGGGGCTCAGTGATAAAGCACTTCATATGGTGTTTTCCCGTCTGAAAGTTTACTAGGAGTGCGATTTATTAAGTGGGATGCCGAAAGCACACTTTCACCGCAAGGAGAGCACAGGCTACATTCAAGATATGCCTATATTTGCGCTCGACACTACTATTCTGCTGGGAGGTATCGACACAACTACTTTGGCGTAAAATGCCAATATCATGATAGAGCTTTTGCATAACCTTAGATGTAAACTCTGACCTATTGTCACTTCATACAATCTTAACATTTACTCCAAATTGGTTTTTGACCATAATCATAAAATTCTTTAAAAACCGACTTGTCTCACCCCTTTCATTCATCAAATAGACCCAAGTGGCCCGACTTGCATAGTCCACAATTATAAGAAAATAATGAGCCCCAGAAAACGATGATTCTTTATAAGGCCCCCAAATGTCGCAATGAATAAGTCCAAAGATACTCTTAGCTTTATTATAACTTACAGGAAAACGGTTGCGAATTTACTTTGCACGATGACAAGTTTCACACACATCGTCTTTATTTTCATCATAAATCACTCCTAAACTAGTGGGTAATAAGCACAAACTTCATGAGACGAATGCCCGAGCTGCTTGTGCCATAAACAGATAGAATTGACCGTGTTTATTTGATTTTCATCTAATGACCCTTCTTTAAGATAGTAGACTCCTCCTCGTTGCTCACCCGCACCAATCGGAGTCCTCAAAATCCAATCCTGTAAGACAAAAAAAATCATCAAAAAACGTCACACAACGATTCAGTTCCTTACACAATTTTGCAATTGAAAGAAGGTTACGCTTGAGATATGGCACAAATAGGGCTTTACGCAATTTTATTCGATAAGTTATAGTCATAGATCCCTCCTTGCTAGCATAGGTTTGGGTCTCGTCAAGCAACCGAATAACAATCAGAAAAAATCGTTCGGCCTCTTATAACATGCTCAAGTCCCCAGTCATATGACATGATGCTCCGTTGTCAAACATCCACATGTGATTACCTGAAAATTTTTCACAACTGCGCTTCGGGCTCTCAATAAAGCTGAGCAATTTCTGGTTCTGCTCCTGGGTCAGGCTGGGTAAGGCATTTGAACTAGGCTTAGCTTCTGCTGCAGATATAAGCCCACTCGCGTCTTGGGCCTGGGCCGCATTGACAGTTTCTCGCACAACGTTCCTGCCATGGAATGGGCTTTCTCGGCCTCCTCTATTGCTTTAGCCACATCCTCCATCCCCACAACCGAAGATGATCCTGTGTTATGACTATCCAATTATTTCGTAACAACCCACCTCCTCATGACCAGAGCGCCCACAGTGTGTACATGTTGGTTTTTTGCTGGTTACTCCATGTTTACATGTTGCAAACACTAGCATGGTTTCGGTCCTTTGATCTCTACCGATTATGATCTTTTTGTGGTTTTCTTCTTGTTAAATCATATTGAAGATGGTGTTAATGGATGGCAAGGATTGAGTGCAAGAATTTGGCTTCGAATGGGTGCAAAAACCTCATCATTTAGACTCATTAGAAATTGATTGATCTTTCCCTCGTCTACAATGTTCATGATTTGAGCATTAATCTTGTATTCGCATTTCCCACACGTACACTACGAGATCCTTATGTGATTCTCCAGCTCGCTCCATGTCCCCATCAACTTGGAGTAAAATTCTACAACTTCAAGACCACCTTGCTTGCATGAAGCGAAATCGCACTTTAGTTGATGAATTTTTGGGGCATTTGCTACTGCTTATCTCCTTTTTAAGGTTTTCCAAATATCTCGGGCAGTTTCAACGTATGCTACGCTTGTATGAAGTCTTGGGTAGATGACATTAGCGATCCATGAACATATCATAGAGTTAACTATCTCTCAAGCGTTTTAATTCACTCAAATATTCTCCCTCTTCAGGCATTGGCTTAGCTAAGGTTCCTTCTATGAACCTTAATTTGTTTTTGGCTTCCAAAGCCGTCCATACAGTTTTCTGGCATCAATCGTAGTTTTTCCCATTGAATATCACAGACGTGATAGCCACACTAGGTGCTTCCGTGGGATGTGTTTGTTTTCCTTTTTTAGCTTGATTAATCATCACATCATATAAGTGTTTAAATACAAGCAAAACCCTAGCCACGCCACCTTGAAGTTTAAGTAAGGAAAGAACTCTAACTGCATACAAATACAAAAAATACCGAAAGATATTATTTCCTTAACACAATGTTTGAACAGAGCAACTATTTGCCTTCGTCAAGTCAGTTCTTATACTGTCTACGCGGTTGTACGGTTGTATTTGTGCAACCGGGCCCACCTACTCTCAAGCTGGTGTGACATCAAGACTAAAGCGCATAAATCGCTGCCTTAAAAAGACCAAAAGCTGATAACCACAACTTTAAATCACCATGACCCTAAAACGTCCGCACACGTTCTCTCTTCCAAAACCCACTCAACTTCGTGCTTGAATTGGCAAAATCCTGCTACATTTGCTCAACGATTCTAGCAAGAAATCTTCCAGAAATCACTACTAAAGTTTGAAGCAAACAACTTCAATGTAAGTTTTGGCAGATACAAAATTCATTTGCATGATGGAAACAAAACGATGAATTCATTTAGCATTCTAGGTTTTAAACAATCGCACACTTGTAATCACAGTTTCCAAATGTTTGCATATGGAAGCTCAACATTCACCAACATTGAAGAAGAGATTTGCTATGGATGCATCAAACACGACTCAGAAGAGGTATGTTCAGAACCTTAAACCTTCTTAAACCTATTGTTAGTAAGCAAACGTACATAACCAGTGAGCAGTGTGTGCTTGTTCCTTATTGTGTCTGTAAATTTACAATCAACACACTTACCTTGATGTTGACTAATACGTCCAAAACACTTTTACGTCAACTCTTCTCTTTTTTTCTTATAGTGAGTTATACCTTATATTGTGGTGAGCCATAACTTCATTTTAGTGAGCTGCAAATTATGTGCTTGAACTTGTCAACATATGAATGATATACTAAGTCGTCCCTTATATTCAGTGAGCTAAGACTTGTATGCAGTGAGCCATGACAAAAATCTTATGAGCTGTACATTATATGATAGTCGATGTCAACATACTCATGCCCCAATGAGCTGTGCCCTATATTTTAGTGAGCTATGGCTTGAATATAGTGAGCCA
>JALPLW010162508.1:4241-14488 GCA_024363205.1 Cereus fernambucensis
TAACAAGACCCTGGGATGCTCTACCAAGCTACCTTTCTTACACATGAAGTGTACCCAGCTATAGATGTGAAATCATATAAATGCAACTCTGTTGTCATCAAATCATGCATTACATGCATCCCATATAATTACTCCAACTATGACATGAGCGTATTACTCGCATTCTTTATTTTACGATTAAGATGATTGCATTGCCTTTTTATGTTATAAAAATCGTATTTTAGTAACTAATATGAGTTGAATTATTACCGATGTGCTCATGTGAGCGATAATTTTATTAAAAAGAATTATTATTGTTATTAGTGATCTTAAAGTTAATTGGCGCTTATTTATGCCATTAATTGTGCCAATAGTTTAGTTTAATCGTTTCTCGAATACAATTAGGTTGTTGGCCTTAGAATCAGTTTCATCATTTATTAAATCAAACCTTGGCATATTTGGGATGAATACTCGATGAAGGAATGTGTTATCGATTTGGGTTTATAGTATAAGGCTTAGATTGGACGAGACTAGACAAATTAGCGCTGGGATCGATTCATTATATGAGACAAAAGAAACAAAAAAACGAAAAAGGAAATAACGAAGGGGTGGGGGTTCCTCATCATCCCTCGACCCCCTTCTTCTATTCTCTTATTCCTCCACGCACACACCCAGAAACCACTAAACCACCATTCATCTTCCACCATCACATACATGCGTCGCCAGCGAGGCAGGGAGGGAGCAAGGTGGTGCTTGTGTGTAGCCAACCCACTGCCAACTTTCACCTCCCATTTCCTTACACTTACTGCTGCGGATTAGAGCCATTGACCATGTTTTAATGGCCTTGAATCGCCACCTAGGTGCCGAAATCCGGCCAATTCCACCAATTTCGACCACTGTTATAAATTTGGGGGTCGAATTCGACCCAAATCACATGGAAAAAGGCTTAATTTCGGGGCTAGGGTTCGGTTTTGCAAGCAATCGGGCTAGGGATTTGGGTTCAATGGTTGGGCGTGCGATTGGATGAGTAATTGGAGCTAATTGTGTTGAATTTAGGCTGATTTAAGTAAGTGTTTCTCCTCTACCAAATTACTACTAAATTCGGAACTGTTTTAAGCCCTAAGTGATGATACACATTAGGTTAGGCTTCGTTAGAGCTATTAGGAGCATGTTGATCGATTATGCATGGTCAATTTAGACAAAAATCAGAAGAGAAATTGCTTAATAGTTGCTGCCGAACCCCTGCGAGATTTGAGCTATTCCGCATGGCTGAATATGTATCTTAAAATAGGTTAGAATAATATGTTTAGTTAGGGTAGAAATCATGTTTTTTTAAAGTTTATAGAACCAATGATTTTCATGTTTAGCAAAATTTTATAGTATGTGAGTAAATCATGCTTCGAGTCATCATATGTTAATGTAGCTAATTCATGCCTAAAACTTGCATTGAAACAACCTAAACATGCTTCAAATTGTTATATGTTAATGTAATTAAATCATGCGTTAAATTAGCTTCGAATTAGTTTAATCATGCTTCCAATCGACACATGTTAGCATAATTAAATCATGCTTGAACGTAGCGTCAAATTAGCTTAACCATGCTTCAAATCATCATGTGTTAATGTAATTAGATCATGCCTGAAAGTAACTTCGAATTAGCTAAATCGTGCTTCGAACCGTTAATTGGATTAGTTTCCCGTATGAAAATGACATAGTATTGCGTGCTTATTCCTTAATTATGATTTATAAATGCATAGTTAATTCCATGCTTCATGAGTTCATTATAGCTCACCAGAGGCTTTATTTAAGTTAATATTATGTGTGATTATTTAATTATGATATCGTATTGTGCTGCTTTTTGGATATTGCTGGCTCGGTAAGTTGAAACTGTCACTATTTCATATATTAATATGACTTTTATGATAGAATGCTCTGGTTATGAAATTCAAACTGAGTTGGTATTTGGATGGTTTGAGGTTGAACTAATGAGAGTTTTGAGGTTCTTTGTGGTTGATTGTTGTGTAAAGAGGGAGTCTAGATTGTGTTAACTGCAATCATATGGGTTGCGAGGCCATGCGTGGCTTATTCTGAACGTTGAATTATGAAGTGCTTGAATGTGTTACATGTGAACCCCTCTTGCTTCATGCCATTCAGTTTTACCGTACACGTGAGGGTGACTTTGAAAAAGAAGTTTTTGTGGTTAAAAATGTTAGTAGCCATGGGTATTAGTGAACGATGGCTTATTTTATTACACAAATACAATTTTTGGAGTGAACCAGTTGGAACTGGGAAATCCCTAAGGAGTTTAAATAAAAAGAGAGTGCGTTGTATGAAAAAGGATTTTGCTCTAAGAAACAACAAACTTATTAGCCATTATGGCCACACGTTTTCAATTGACTAAGATAATATACTTTGGACAATATGATATGAATGATGGGAGTGAACTCGCTAGAACAGGAGAATCCCTAGCGTAGGGAATAAATCCTGAAGTATGAGCTTAAGCATGAGCATTAGGTATCACTACGGGGATTGAGAATAGATCTCTCCTAACCAGCACCCTGTAATGATCTTATACCAGAAGTATGTTCCTAGTAAGCAAAGAAAAGCATTTGACATTTATCCATTTGAAGTTTTTAAGGAAAAGAAAGTTTTTAAGGGCTATTAAGAGGTCAGTTGAATAAAATGTGAAAAACTTGTACCGGTTATAATGGAACCAATACAAAAGAAATTTCTTGTAAAGAATATGAACCTCAAGAGGTTATGAAAAGTGTTTTCAAAGAAAGAAAGGAAGATTCTTGTAAATGCCTAATAAAAAAGATTTCTAAATATAGTTGGATGCGAATTCAAGTAACATATAGTCATACTCTCATAACGCATTAAGCATGTATGTTTCAAAAGTGCGTGAACTAAGTAAGAAAGCCCCTAGCATGTTTGTTATTCCTTGAATTTATGAATCTCTCATAAGTGATTAATTGGCTAAGGAATGATTTACAAATTGAGTCACATAGCTTAATACGGTAGTAGTACTACATAAATGCGTGATATTTGACTATTATTGATATTAGTTCCTGTAAATGATTTGATTCTAAGGAGTAGAGAAGCACTCACTACGCATGTGGTGGCCCACTCTATTTCTTTTCCCCTTTTTTCCTAGGTGATGATTGAATGATCGTGTACGCTACCTAGCGTAGGTTGCTAGTAGTTGCCTGAAAAGTATCGTTTGTGAAGTTGCATTTTGTGAAGCTACTTGTCTTCTTATTTTGGTTGAAAGAATGTAAGGAGCAAGTATGCAGTTGGCTCTGGAATGTGTTTTGAACTATGTAAATGATTTGAATAAATGTTAATGTTTGTAATAACATAAGCCTTAACCCCAGTTGTGTGAATCCAGGGAAACTCCTATTAATCTTGATTCTGTTATAAAATTTTTAGGTACCCCTTCAGTTCACACTCAAATTTTTATAAATGTCGTAAATATAGGCGGAGCTCTTGTAATTTTGTTCCAAGATTCCCTAACATGTTTAAAAGTCAAGTCGAATCTATAAAAAGTTACCAGTCAAGTTAGCCGCATGGGTCTCCCTTGGGAGATCCGGGCAGTGTGACACCTCTCTAGGGGTAGGGGGTGTTACAAATGGGAAAACAGAATTCATTGACTATAAATGATGATTCAAGATTCATATTGCACTAGCAGCCACATAAGTCAAATCGCTCAACTAATATAGTTATAAGTTTATTCAAGTTCAAGCCAAGCAACTACCAAAAACTCATTCTCTTAGCATTCGGCTACAAGCACATCAATGGTCACTCAACATTCCTGACCATAGGTACTCTCATGGGTTCACAAAACACATAACGCTATAAACATCTCTTAAGGCATGC
Organism: Cereus fernambucensis; assembly: GCA_024363205.1. NCBI lineage: Eukaryota > Viridiplantae > Streptophyta > Magnoliopsida > Caryophyllales > Cactaceae > Cereus > Cereus fernambucensis. Next base: position 8,097 of record JALPLW010162508.1, read on the forward strand.
AAACTGATGGGATTGTCCCCTAGGGAAAACACTTGGACGTGTATCTACATGTGTAATCCCTATTTACAACTGGTGGTCAACAGTATACCCTAAAGCTCCTCCAAATTTAGGAGAGATTGGCAACCACTGGGCTGTGATTATTGAAGTATGGTCAACATTAATGGTATTATAGGTATGCGTTGAGGTTTGATGAGGCACACCGCACGCCTATCCCATAGGTGATCATAGGAGTCTTACTATGTAGGTTGCTCACCTTAGTAGGAGTCACTTCATATATACAATTCTAAAGTTTGCTAGGTTCTTTCTTCGTTGCCCTTTCTAGGTGTATTAGGGTTCATTCCAACCAAAACTGTTGGCACCCCACATCGTAAATAACAATTCATACGATAGAAAGTGAGTAATGCACTACATGGGCAACAATGACAAAGACAGAAAACGACATGTGCACTTACGTAATGTTTAATGAGATCCTACAACTAGCGGCTAATCCTTCAAGCATGCATATGAGAATATCCCCTAATTTCCTCAAGCAATTTAGAATTCACCAAGGAAGGTGTCATTTAGTAGGATCATCGATCATAGCAATCAGTCTTCAATCATTCCTCTCCTAGTCCATTACGAACGATTCCATCGATGTACACATTTACAAGCAACATCTCGACATGCATAGCATAAGGCCATGTACTTGTGAACCTAAACTCACTTATCATCACTAAAGGAAAGCAAGTCCTTCCGTGCAAGGTAAAACTGAACTCGACAGCCAGAAGAGCATTAACATTTTAAAATCTTAAATTTCAAGGGTAGAAAACAGCTTATCCATTTCTAGCCTGTTCTCTACCATCTTTAAGTACGTCTGCTCCCTACATTGTAGGGCCTGAGGAGTAATCTGCACGTAAGGGCAGAGAGTGAGCTTGGAAAAAGGTTTTCAATTGCTAGAGTTTAAATCAACGATGCTTTAACTTTCGATTATTTTATTAGCGTGCACGAATAAAGCATTTACTATTCAAACCATCACTTAGCTCAGACAAGAATACATGAGTTAATTGGGCTCAGCTTCTAACACACGACTCACATTTTTCTGATCGAGTTAACCGAATCACATAACAGTCAATCAGTCAAGTCAATAAGCACGTTAGGAACCCATTGCACTAATAAAGTATCTACAATGCCATCTCAAAGCATAGGGAACCATTTAACTCTTATACCAATGCATAACTCACCCCTTTTAAATAAATCGACATATTTAGGTAACACATAAGTTGCAGATAACCATGCCATAAGGCACACTTGCATACAAAGCATGGCATATGTCACATCACTACAAAGTGTTCCTAAGCGACTATATGAAATACAAGACTCAGTTCATGGCCTATGGTCGCAAGACTTGCTCTGCTACCATCTGTGATACCCCCAACCCCTAGGGTTCAAAGTATTAACGATTTCTTCATTCCTACTAAAGTTTTGGGGCGAAATGGACAAAATTCTGCCTAAAAACTGACCATTTTCAAAGCTTAAAGCCTTAGATTAAATCCCTACAATGAATAGAAGTGTGAAAGGACACTAAAATAAGCTCAATGGCTACATGCTAGAGTTCACAACTCTATGAGCCACTCGCCCAGAGTATACCAAATAATAAAGTTCAAATACAGAAGGAAATAAAAGATACAACTTGACGGATCACACATCCGGAGTACTAGGGTTTACATCCCAAAAGAAAATGAACAATTCAGCTATAAGACGAATGATAAATGAGATGTTAGCTCATATGGCCATACAGAGTGACTTTTAGATAGTGTGCATTACATGCCTTTAGTAACTAGCTCACATGCATTTGAGAACTCAAATTACATCACAATATGTTACTAAGCTTATAATTTAACTATAAATGCGTATAAGTCTACTTCTAGGCAGTAAGATGGGCTCCACTCGGCTTATATGAACCGACTTCTACTTATCACATTAGGAACCTGTGGAAGAATGGGAAAGGATTGGGGGATGAGCTACCACATGCTCAGTGAATGACTCCCAACCCTTAGAAAACAAAACAGTTACATGTCATACTTTAAGTAGCACTTACTCACAATCTGATATATAATATCATATAATAAGCATATAAGATCTTCTACATCTGTCATCACCTCAATGATCTTTCTAGTATGATGGTAGCCCTATACTCCTAATTCACACCCAAGGTATTTAACATGCCTAAACTAAGTCTCTTAGAGCTTATTGGTGGTAATCTCATGTTATATCAACGTAAGATCACATAATGTAAGCATAAGGTCACATAACACACAGGATTGATTGATAAGGCATCTCATGCAATAATTCAGGTATTGGACACAATAGAACACTTGATTCACATATAAACAAATAACGTTCAGGATTTGTAAAAAAATGACCAAGTGAGACTTCTTTTTGCAAAAGAGTAAGATTAATGCATGTCAATTAAATCAATGGGTGTTCTCATTAAAACCGTCGTTATGCACTAGCAGATAATTGAAACTCAATAAAAAAAATCTTTCCAAGAAAAAATGCACAATTTTAAATCTTTACACCAATATCTCCCTCAACTGAGGCATTCAGATCATGTACCATGGTATGAAATCATTTTCATAGGCATCGGAATCTCATATCTATGCTACATACGGGTGAGACCGTCACTCATGTTCCAGCGTACTGGTGAGAGCATAACTCACATTTCATATTATCCTTGTTGGGATCTTCCACGGTTCCCACTTTTGGGTCTACTCCCTGGGCAACATACTACCCTTGTTAGGGTCTTCTAGGGTTCTCACTTATGGGTCTATCTTCTTAGGTGTTAGGGTTCCTGAGAACCGGGCAATCTCCCTAATCATCATTCATATAGCACCATTTTCCCAGGCCAAAATGTTTTAGATGCATTTCACCTCTAAATACGTTTATATTAAAACTTTTATTGTATCACAAACAATGACATTCTCATTCTCATAAGGCTTAAAGCCTTAATGATTTCACATTGACTTAGAAAGCATAAAACTACTCATTTTGTGAAATATGCTTAAAACAAGTTAATCTTTGCATATTCATTCACTCTTCTGAATAGGTAATATGGAAACTTGTATTTAAACGTTAACGGCTGCATTCACACATACATATGTCAATTTCTTTAAATTTCAGATACAACAATCATCTCACAACATGAAGCCCCATGCATTAGTGCAAAGTATCGATTAGTTTATGAAAAGGTATTACAACATTTAACCACAACTCACCTTTATTAAATGAATTGTCTAATGCTCACGATTAGCCATGTTTTTAGAATGCTAGGCATATCAAACAAACCACCTATGCACTTATCAACGCATGCCTTCATTTTAATAGTTTGCTCACATAAATCGAGTTATGCTTGTTTACCCAAGATAATTTCATAACTATTCTATCAGTTCTTGGTGCTTCGCTTTCATATTTAAAGTGTTACTGCATTTAGCAATTAAGCACTTTAGTTGCCTTTAAAGTTCATTCCAACTTAAAATGTCATCATGTTGGAATGACGTTTTAAATGGCCTTTAGCAATTAAGCACTTTAGACGCGTTCATATTCATTGAACATGATGACATTTTAAGAATACAAGTTGTTCAACTTGCATTTTCTTTTCAATTCCTTAAACCCATTGAACCACTCAACTGAACCATTCAGCTGAGTTGTTCAATGGATATGGGTTATCCACATTGCAAGAAATTTCGGCAATTAAGGCAACCAAACTTGAAAGACAGTCATGAACATATAAAATTAGGTAAATATTAAAATAAACCTTTCATTGTATCTTAAGTTCATAAATCGTTTGCATAACATAGTTACATTAACATGAAGAGACATAGGCTAGCAAAACCATGACTCGATTAAGCAGCATGCTACAACAAAATTCAGGTAATTAACAAGTAATACACGCCATCAAAACATGAATCCACACTTTATAAATTCAATGACACAACCCAAACTCCCTCCTCAAAGCACCAACCACAATAGTCCTTAAAAATCAATTCAGTTTAACCAAATGATTCACCGATTACTTCAGTTTCTCAGCTCATTACGGTTTCAACCTAACTACTAAATCTGCTATCACAAATATTTCAAATAAATTTGTAAATAAGTAATAGGTTTAGAGATTAGGAACCACCCACCTGGACTCCAAGCTTAAGGACCTAACTTAGGGTTTGGTTCGGTTGGCACACATGTGGTTGGTTTGTTCCCTCGCTCCTGATGTCCTACCCGCTGCTCCACCACCTGACCGGCACCGTCAAGTAGCCAGCAAGCTGCTGGAAAGACAGCTAACCTTCATGATCTCGGTCATTCACAACTTCTCCCTCTCGTTATCTGTGCACAAGCTGGCCATCCAGTCACTGCTGCTAGCACCTTTCCCACCGAAATCGCGCCCTAGTCGCGGGAATCACCCCTTGGCCGTTGAAATTGCACCTAATTCGTGGTGCCTCGAGTTCCCTCTCGCTCACCCTCGATCTGTCCCTTCGTTCTTAGGTTCAGGCATCGCGAGGCTCTATGCAACCGGGCAGTCGCTAGTGTGGCGCCACCTAGCCAACTCCTAAGTGGCAACGACCAACTTCTCTCCCTCTCTTTCACTCAATCTCTCTCTCCTTTTGTGGTTGGGTCGCGGGCTGGGTTGAGAACCCAAGGGGGCTTCGGTTTTATTGCTAAGCAATTCTTGGTCTCAGTCTCCGCTAGCGCATAATCTAAATTCAGGTCTAAACACTAATAATTAACATTCCAATAGAATTCGGGAAATGACTAAATTAAACCACTGGTAAGATTTGCTAATTTTCGCATTATTACGACTTGGCTAATTCCTAATGAGATCGCCAATTTCATGAAATCGCACAATTAAATAAGAAAATTTATAAAAATTACTCACATAATTATTACACCCAATTAATGCACAAATAAATTAGTTTAATACAGCTAATGCAATCAAATAAGTTAATAGAAATATTAGCTCAAATGGTTAGCCTACGGTTTTGGTTAGCCTACGGTTGAAAACCCCAACTATTATACTTACTAAGGCCTTCCTTTCTAAGTCCTTCCCCCTAGAAAGACGACAAGTCTAAGGAATCAAATCACCGCATTTGGTCAAAGAGAGGATGAGATGCTCTATGAAGCTTGGGAGTAGTTTAAGTGTTTATCATGGCTATGCCCTCATCATGGACTCTAAAGGTGGATGATTGTTCAAACCTTTTACAATGGAGTCACTCAACCGGTGCGGTCTACTATAGATGCGACGGTCGGTGGCAATTTGATGGACAAGACAGAGGATAAGGCCTACAACATGTTTCAAGGGATGGTGTTCGATAATTACCAATTATCCAATAAGGGGAGCTAACCCAAAAGGGTTGGAGGTAAGTTGGAAATTGATGCTCTTACTTTGCTTTCTGGTAAAGTAGATGTCATAACTCAAAGGATGGACCATTTGAATGTAAATTCTGCTAGTTCAAATGCCTCTACCTCTTTATGCCAGATTTATGGTTCCATTGACCATTTGATTGGGAATTCCCAAGTTGTAAGTCTAATTGCCTAAGATGCTAGTGATCAAGTCAATTATGTCCACAGTTGTAACCCTAGACCGACCAATGACCCTTTTTTTATTATTTATAATCCAGGTTAGAGGAATCACCCCAATTTCTCATGTATGTCTAACGCTCCTCACATGCCTTAAATGAATGGTACACCATACTCTGGATTTTAAAGACCGCCTTAGCCTCGACAAGCCCCTCAAAATCTAACTTAGAAGCCACGATGGGGAATATGCATTTAGCATAACAAAAGCAAGATGAGTATCTCAAGCAATTAACCTTTGAGTTTGATGTGCTTAGTACTCATAATAAAATGTTGGAAGCCCAAATTTCCCAACAAGCTAACTCTTCATCTATACCCTTAGTAAACTCCCAAGTAAGCCCAAACCTAATCCTAGAGAACAGTGCAATTATGTTATCTTGAGAGGTGAATTAGAGGGTTCTGAGGGTGCTAAGCTTGAGGAGAATGGTAAGGACGACAATGTTGGGAGTGATAGGTCTACACCCACTTCCTTACACCTCACATGATTCATTTTCCTTCCCCCTTGATAGGAAGGTTAACAAACATGAGACCATACCCTTAGGAGAGGAGTGTACGGTTGTGGTACAAAATATGCTCCCTTAAAGCTTAAGGACCCTGGTGGCTTCTCCATCCCTTACTTGATTTGAAATGTGACTATTGACAAGACTTTATGCAATCTTGGTTCAAGTGTACGTTTTGAATTAGGACAGCTGCAATCCACCACTACTTATCGCCAACTAGCGAAGAGTTCTGTGAAGTATCCTTTGGGTATTTTGGAGCATGTCAAAGTAGGTGATTTATACGGCCGA
>JALPLW010176321.1:0-10964 GCA_024363205.1 Cereus fernambucensis
CCAATCAAGTTCAAGAGAGAGAAAATGGCAGCTGAAATCTGATTGGCCAGTCGTAAAGGGATCAGCAGCAGCCGGTTTCTTTTCTCCACTTCTCCTCCCATGTGCAGCAAGGATGAAGCTAACATAAGTTTAATTCATGTCATTAGGCATTTTTCTTGCTTTCCTTAATATAAATGATGTAATTTCTTAGCTTAAGCAACCAGATTAGCTTAGTGTAAAGTAGCTGGGTTAGGGGAGTTGCTTGCTTACCTAGTTAGTAGCTAGTTAGGTTTCCTTAGCTGAAAGGAAACCTCCTTCGCTGTTCCTTAGACTAAGAGCACGGCATATGTAAGCTCTTAGTTCATTTTGTAAAGGCAACAAAGTGATATTTATAAAGAAAACTGCGAGCATTCAGCTTTCATTCCTAAACCTTATTTGCTTATCTCCAATCTGGTCCATTAGAGTGGTGTTCAAGTGAGTTCTAATTGTGATTAAGTGGTATTTCTGTATCTTAATCATTCAATTAGAGACTCTAAGCTTGGTTTCGTGGTGATTTTATATCCAAATTCAAGTTTAGGTTATCCTTAATCCTTTCTTCATTCTAACCGGGCAGCTTGAACTTAGGTGAAATCAAGTGGCTTAACTTCTAGCTTCTGATTTTAGTTTTAGGTTCTGGTCATTCCCTCCATAGTTCCATCAATAGAAAGTTGTGAGTTAAGGTAAAGGTTGAGTACAAACTCCCTCAGAGTTTCTTACTTATCCATGGTTTAGATCTTTAGACTGGTGTTCAAAGGGCTTTTATGATCTTTTCAGTGGTGATATCGCATCTCACTAGATCTAAAAGTTGATCTCTAAGAATCTTGCTGCTGATATCTTATGTAAGGTCCTCAGTTACTTATCTTTCTTCGAGATTTGCATCCAAACCGTGATCACTTTTTCTCTCTTCCCTTCACTACTTGAGATCCCTTCTTTGTTCTTCATCCATAAGGACATAGAAGTGATTCAAGTGGTATTGGAGCATAGGCTACTCTCTTGGCCGAAGCTTCCAACCCTAAGCACAACACTTTAGCCTAAACACAAACATCCCCACAAAGAACCCGCAGCTGCCAAGCTTTAAGCATGACTAGTAGCATCACTTTGGAAGAGAGATTTGAGAAACTAATGAAGGTTGATGTTGAAAAGCATGCTCAACTTGACTTTCTAAGAAAGCAACTTGAGTAAGCCATAAGAAACAATCAAGGAGAGATCCAAAGCTCATACTCTACTAGTGAGTCCAATTCGGTTGAAGATGGGTCTGAGAGCAACCCTTTCGCATCAAGTGCAGATGATGGAGAAAGGATCCCTAGAAGATCATAGCAAGGCAAGTAATTAGCTTTGGATTTCAAGGTTGAAATCCCGGAGGTTGAGGGCCAACTCAATCCAGACGTGTTCACAGATTGGATAAACACTGCTTGAGAGGGTGTTTGAGTACAAGGATGTTCCAGATAAAAAGAAGGTCAAGCCTGTAACCCTTAACCTATGTAAGTATGCTTCGATTTGTTCGAGTAATGTTTTGTCTAAGGTGACTGGAAAAGAGAAGGGAAAGATTGGGTCTAGGAGAAAGATGAAAGAAAAACTTAAGGCCAAATTTCTTCCAACTCACTACCGCAAAGGTACCTACACAATCCTCCATAACCCTAGGAAAGAACCTAAGACTGTGGAGGACTATACCAGTGAATTTGAAAGGCTCGTCATGACATGTGACATTCGGGAAAGTGAGGACCAAATGATGGTGAGATATTTGGGAGGTTTGAATGAGTCTATTAGAAATGTAGTAGAGTTACAACATTACACTACCCTTGATGAGGTTTGTTCACTAAGCCACAAAGTTAAACTCTAAAAGAAAGCCAAGCTTAAAAGAGAACTGCCCACAAACCCACCTACAGCCCCTCCTTTTCTTAAGTCCAACTCCTCAAAACCACACCTTAATCCCTTTAAGAAAAGAAGATGTTACAAGCGTCAAGGATTTGGATATATTTCTTCGGATTTCCCAAACCAAAAAGTCCTCACCTTGTGGAGTACCAAGGACATGATGAAGTCAAATTAATAGAGGAAGGAAGTGACAAGGAGATTCATCCAATGGAATTTAAGGATGAGTACATGGAGAAAGTGGATGAAGGAGAGTTACTTATTCTTAGGATAGCTTTGAGAGGTCATAGAGTCTTAAACCATGAGGAGCAACATGTGAACATATTCCATACTCAATGTAGCATCAATGGTCGAGTATGCTCTCTAATTGTCGATGATGGTAGTTGTATAAATACGGCCTCTACTACTTTGGTGAAGAAACTCCAACTCAAGGCCAAGCCTCACCATATCCACACTCTATTAAGTGGATCAACTAAGGTAAAGGTCTCCAAGTTCTTACTTGTTTGGTGGCTTTGTTAATTGGTAAAACTTATCAAGATGAGTTATAGTGTGATTCCCACGGATGCATATCACATGTTGTTTGGGAGACCTTGGCACTTTTACCATAGGGTTGTACATGATGGCTACCAAAACACATACACCCTATTCATGAATGGTTGAAAGATGACCCTGGCCCTATTAGGCCCTCACCAAATCACCATGCCCAAAACTAAAGAACCAAAGGGAGGAGAAATGCTACTTATTTATCTTAAGCCTACACTCTTAGCCCCACAGCCTAAGTTTAAACCCCTTAAAGAAATGATCTTATTCATCCCTTCACAAAATGAAATCGAAACCCTCTTCCATCCCCTAGCCTCATAACTACTCTAAGAATTATCCCATGTCTTTCGTGAAGAGATACCATCCAACCTACCTCCTTAAAGACCTATACAATACCACATTGACCTCATTCCCGGAGCCATTGTACCTAACAAACTAGCCTATAGAATAAACCCCAATGATACTTTGGAGATCCAAAGAGAAGTGAAGGAGATAATCTCTAAGGGTTTAGCATGTGAGAGCTTGAGTCCTTGTGTTGTATCTATACTTCTATGCCCAAGAACGACAGTTCTATGTGAATGTGTGTGGATAGCCGAGCAAATCAATAAAATCATAATCAAATATAGGCATCCCATCCCAAGACTTGAGGACAAGATTGATGAACTCCATAGATTTAGATACATTTCCACAATAGACCCAAGGAGTGGGTATTATCAAATCTGGATTCGCGAATGAGATGAGTGAAATACCGTGTTTAAGACCTAGATTGGGCTTTATAAGTGATCAGTCATGCCACTCGGCATCTCTAATTCCCCAAGAACATTCATAAGGCTTATGAATTAAATATTTAACCCATTCCTTAGAAAGTTTGTGGTGGTTTACTTTGATGACATGTTGGTATTTAGTAAGACTGAATAGGAGCATCTTAAGCATCTAAGGTAGGTTATGATGGTTCTTGATGGAGTCCTACCTAGTAAGACACTGAGGATGCTCAATCAAGTCAAGAGAGTCCAAAATCAACATCCAAAGTCCAAAAGATAGCGCACATGTTGCAAAAGACACAACCATAATCATCTGGGTTCAAAGCTGATTTCAAGCCCGGCTTTATGTTCTCAACCACTTAGGCCTCTATGAGATTCAAGTCCTAATTTTTTGCATATCATGGTTCCCCACGATGATATTTACCTGGTCCAATTTAGAAAATCAAGTTACCTCATGTGCAAGCTAAAGAACCAGACATTTTTTAAAAACCGTGCTGGCTGGAGCTCTGTTATAACCAGTTTGAATTATCCATGGATTTGGACTGGCAAATAGAAGTCATAAACCTGCCATTTCACTTGGAAGAGTTAGGTGCCATCCTAGGGTTTCCATCCATGCAAGAAAATCCATATCATGCTCACTTTTTCCATGTGATATGTGGCTAGCAAAAACAAGCTGGTTCAGCCTACATTTTGCCCGAAATGAGCTTATTGGTGCATTTGGTGGTTGATGTCCTTCCAGCTATCTAATATGGTCCTAGTAGTATGATTAGGTAGTTAAAGGGAGTTTGGATAGAATCGTTAGCCTTTCAAGTCAGGCAATAGAAGAACAAATGAGAAAACACGGAAGGAAAGCCAAAAGTGCTCTCATTGGCTAGCCGTAAAGTATAAAGGAAACCAGCCCCTTTTCTCTTTTCTCCCACATGATGGCAGCTGCTCCCTTGCATAATTGCATGCTTAATGTTAAGTTTACACTTAACCTTAATGGTTAACTAGTCTCAAGGATTGAAATTAGTTTAACTATGTAGGCTTTGTACTTTACTATTTTGCTAAGCTAGGTTTCAATTTTGGTTAGCTGATTTCAAGCCAGATTAAGATGTTTCCTAACCTTGAAGAAACCTCCTGATATAACTTAATGTCTTGTGAATGTGGACATAAGGCCTTCGGGAGACTAATTTTGTAATTAGATTGCATATTTTGAATGAGAAAGAAGTGAGCATTGCTCTTTTGACAACCAAAATACTTAACTTGCCTATCCTTACTTAGGCCGAGTATGGTAGTGCTCAAGTCGAGTCTCAAGCTTTACTAATTGGTGATTATGTGTCTTAATTCAAGTTTAAGGGACCTGAGATTGAGCTTGGTGCTGTTTTTCTATCCAAGTATCAAGTTTAGTTACTGTCTTTCTTACTCTTTACTTTCGGGTTTTATTGAACTCAAGCCTGGAATATTGTTTGTTCTAGCCTAACTTACATTCCCCTTGAGTGTGAGTTTAGTCCAATGAGCTTTCTCATATGTGGTATTGGAGCTACGTTTCTTCTTGGCTTGGTATTCCCCTCCAAACTTCCTGATTCGTTCCCTAAACACAATCCAAACACAAACCTTGTTATAGTTCTAAATAAGTCAGTTACACAATGAGTGCCAGCATGAGTTTAGAAGAGAAGCTTGATGTTGTTTTCAAGAACAATCAAGTTATGTCTGCGTCCAATCAAGAACTTCAGGATTGCAACCAATAACTGAAGCTTAAATTGAGTACTTAAGGAAACATCTTAGTACTTTTATGAAATAGAAGCAAAAGATATATGAACAACAAACCTGGTTTGGTCACCGAGAAGAAGACGAAGCTAGCAACCCTTTAAGTTCATCTAGTAAGGACGAACCAGCAAGGAGGTAAGAATGGGCCCAAGATTTCAAGCCAATTGTAATGATTTTAGAGTTAAGATTACAGAATTTGATGGCAAGTTGGATCTAGATGAATTCCTTGAGTGGATGCATACAGTAAAAAGACTCTTTGAGTAGAAAGATGTTCCTGATGACAAGAAGGTCAAGTTGGTGGCCCTTAGGCTAAGGAAGTGTGCCTCCCTATGGTGGACTAACCTTTGTGCCAAAAGGGTGAGGAGCAAGAAAAGCAAGATCGGAACATGGGAGAAGATAAAGGCAAAGGTTAAGTCGCGGTTTCTTCCCTCCACCTACATTTAAAATAGCTACTCCAAGCTACATAACGTTATCAAAGTAATCTGAATGTGGTAGAATATACATGTGAGTTTGAAAAACTCATGATCAAATGTGACATCTAAGAGCTAGAAGAGTAGACCATAGTTAGATACCTGGGGGGACTTGTGCCTAAGTATGCTAACATAGTTGAATTATAACAGTTCACCACCTTTGATAAGGTATATGTCCTTGCTCACAAGGCTGAGCAAAAAAGGAAAGCCAAATAGCCCTTTAAACGTGAGTTTAACAAGCCTTCACCCTGGAACACACCCTTTAATAAGGGAAGTTTTAAGCCACCTCCAAAGCTTACAAATCATTCCCCATCATTCCAATAAAGAACCCAAACTCCACAAAAGAGTCATGACCTTCACTAGACCTAATCCTAGCCTCATAAGTACAAGAAAGTGCTTTAAGTGCCAAGGATTAGGTTGCATTATCGCAGACTGTCCTAACCAGAAGATGATCATACTAACTAAATGGAAAGTCATAGAAGAGCAAGAGATTGAGGAGTAAAATTAAGGAGAAATTGAGGGTAACCTTGACGAAACCCTAGAGAAGGTAAAGGGGGGAGCAGATGAGCGTGAGATGTTGGTTTTGAGAATAGTTTTGAGTGACTAGAAGGGTGCTAAAGATGAGCAAAGGGGGAACATATTTCATACTCGGTGCACGGTCTAAGAGAGAGTTTGCTCCTTGATTATAGATGGAGGGAGTTGTGCCAATGTGGTTTCTCTTAACATGATTAAGAAACTAGGCTTACAAGCTATGGGTCACCCCGATTTTTATGACATCCAATGCTTAAATCAAAGTAAGGGATTACAAGTTAACTCTTGGTGCCTGATTTCCCTTTCCATTCGCAAGAACTGCCAAGATGAGTTATGGTGTGACGTTATCCTCATGGATGCATGCCATATCTTGCTAGGTAGGAGTTGGTTGCATGATAAGAAGGTAATGTATAATAGATTTTTGAATACATACTCCTTTCCTAATGGAGGGAAGAAGAATACCTTGGTTCCTTTATCCCCATCCGAGCTACACTAAAATAAACCCTAAAAGAAACCAGAACATTTTGATTTGCTTCTTATTTTTATTAAGCCGCCTTTTAACCTCCCATACCATGAGTTTATAGTTTTTAAAGAGTGGATATTGAATGCTTAAGAGGAACCAGAAACTCCCTCACCAAGCCACCCTACTGTCATTTCCCTACTCTGCCAATTCGGTCACTTGTTTTCAGATCAAATACCTATGAGTTTTCCTCCTAAAGAGATATTTGGCATAAGATTGACCTCATTTCAGGTTCTATCCTTCCAAACAAGCCAGCATATAGTATGAATCCTAAGGAAACCATGGTGTTTCAGAGGCAAGTGGAGGAACTAATGTCCAAAGGGCTAGTACATAAGTCCTTAAGCCCTTGTGCCACACCTGCTTTTATTAGTTCCTAAGAAAGATGGCAGTATACGCAAGTGTGTGGATCGCAGAGCCATAAACAAGATTACCATCAAGTATAGGTACCCTATATCTAGACATAAGGATATGCTACATGAGTCACATGGCTCGCAAGTGTTTTCAAAGAATGATCTTCGAAGTGGTTACTATCAAATTAGAATCCAAGAATGAGATGAATAGAAGACGACTTTCAAGACTAAAGTAGAATTATATGAGTGGCTAGTTATGCCATTTGGTCTTTCCAATGCTCCTAGCATGTTCATGAGGCTAATGAATCAAGTATTCAGGCCTTATAATAGAAAGTTTGTGGTTAAATACTTTGATGATATTCTGATATATTCTAGGAGTGAGCAAGAGAATTAAGATCATCTTACTTAGATTATGCTTGTTCTTGAACATAAGAAATTATTTGCTAACCTTAAGAGATGAACCTTTTTCACTCATGAGGTGACATTCATAGCTTATATTGTTTCTGGTGAAGATGAGAGTAAGTTAGAGGCTATTCGGACTTGGCCTCTTTCCACAAAGCATACATGACGTATGTGGCTTCCATGGCATTACTTCTTTTTATAAGAGATTTATAAGGAACTTTAGCACTATTATAGCTCCCATGACTGAGGTGATTAAGATTACATCATTCAAATGGAGCCCTAAAGCCTAATCTTCCTTTGAGAAAGTGAAGAGGAGACTAACTCAAGTACCCATTCTTTTCTTACTGTGCTTTGAAAAGGTCTCTAAAGTTGAATGTGATGCATCTGGTATTGGTATAGGTGATGTTCTTACTCAAGAAGGTAAACCCTTAGCATTCTTTAGTGAGAAATTGTGTGATTCAAGACGGAAGTATTCCACCTATGATAAGAAATTCTATATAATTGTGCGTTGTCTAGAGCACTTGAGTCATTATCTTGTGGCCAGTGAGTTTATTTTGCATTCTGATCATAAGGCTTTGAAGTATATTCAAGGCCAACACAAGTTAAACTCACGCCATGCCAAATGGGTTGAGTATCTCAAATCATTTCCCTTTATAATTAAGCATAAATCAGGGAAATTCAATCAACGTGCCAATGCATTATCTAGGAGGTATCTACTCCTGTTTCAGTTAGATGCTTTTATACTTGGTTTTAAGCATCTAAAATGTTTATATACTGATGATGAAGACATTGGGGAGTTGATTCTATGTGCCAAAAGCACCCCAAAAGAGATTTCTTAGTCCAAGAGGACCTCTTGTTCAAGCGCACACGATTGTGTATTCCTGAGTGTAGCACCCATGATCTTTTGATTAGCGAGGTGCATAGTGGTTCCTTAGCTAGTCATTATGGAGAGTCCAAGACCTTAACCATGTTAAGTGAACACCATTACTGGCCAGGAATGGAGAAAGATGTTCAAGACATCTTGAGAAGATGTTGTACGTGCCAAGTTGCTAAGAGTCATTCCCTTCCCTATGGCTTATACACACCCCCGCCAGTTCTAACTTTACCTTGGCTGGATGTAAGCATGGATTTCATTCGTGTTTGCCTAAAACCCAAAGGAATAAAGCTTCTATCTTTGTGATGGTGGACAGGTTTTCAAAGATGGCACATTCCATACCATGCAACAAGACAAATGATGCTACACACATTGCAGAGTTGTACTTTAAAGAGGTAACTAGATTACATAGTATTCCTAGGTCCATTATTTCTGATAGGGTTACTAAGTTCTTAAGTCTTTCTGGATTACCTATTGGAAGGAACTTGGTACTAAACTCAAGTATAGTATTACTTATCATCCCTAAATCAATAGGCAAACTGAGGTGACTAATCGAACCCTAGGCACTCTCCTGAGGGCGTTGATTAAACCTCATACTAAAGCTTAGGATTTGCTCTTACCACGTGTTGAGTTTTCTTACAACCAGGCTTCTAGCAAGACTACAGGTCTCTCCTTTCAAAGTGGTCTATGAAATTGACCCCCTTAGTCCACTTGATCTCACTCCCTAGCCTTTAGACCAAAAGCCAAGTGCGGATGCAGTAGCTAGAGTGGAAGAGATTCAAAAGCTCCATAAGCTGGTCAAGGGCAGAATAGAGAAAACAAATACATCATTTCAAACCGAAGCTAACAAGCATAAGAGAAAGAAGGTATTTCAGCCTGGCGACCTTGTCTGGATACACCTAAGGAAGGAATGCTTTCCCTCTAAAAGATAGAACAAGCTTATGCCAAGAACTAAAGGTCCATTTAATGTTCTGGAGAGGGCAAATAAAAATGAATACAAGGTTGATTTACCAGGAAGCTTTGGAGTTTCAGCCATATTCAATGTGGTAGATATGATCCTCTATATTCTAGACGACTACATAGAAGATTTGAGGATCAAATCTTCTCAACTAGGGAAGGATGATGAAGTCCTACCTAGCTAAGACACTGAGAATGCTTAATTAAGTCAAGGGAGTATAGAATCAACATCCAAAGCATAAAAGATAGCTCACATTTTGCAAAGAACACAACCATAAGCATCCAGGTTCAAACCTAATTTCAAGCCCTGTTTTGTGCTCTTGATTACATAGGCCTCTATGAGGTTTAAGTGCTAATTTCTTCCATATCTTGTTTCCCCAAGATGTTACTACCTGGAAATTGAGAAAATCAAGTTAAGTCATGTGCAAGTTGAAGAACCAAGCAATTTTTCCAAACCGTGCTAGCTAGAGCCCGGTTCTAACCAGTTTGAATCATCTATGGATTTGATCTAGCAAATGAAGTCATAAACCTGTCATTCCACTTGGAGGAGTTAGGAGACATCCTGAGGTTTCCATCCATGCAAGAAGATCCAAATCGTGCTCACTTTTTTCCTGAGATAAGTGGCGAGCAAAAACAGCTTTGTTCAGCCTACATTTTGCTTGGAAGGACCTTATTGGTGTATTTGGTGGTTGATGTCCTTCCAGCCGTCTAATCAGGTCCTAATAGCATGATTAGGTAGTTATAGGGAGTTTGGACATAACCATGAGCCTTTCAAGTCAGCTAAAAGAAGAGCAAATGAGAAATGAGGAAGAAAAGGCAGAAGTGTTCTCCCATATGATGGTAGCTGCTCTCTTGCTTAATTCCATGCTTAATATTGAGTTTAGGCATAACCTCAATGGTTAACTAAACGCAAGGACTTAAATTAGTTTAACAAAGAAACCTTTGTACTTTACTGTTTTGCTAAGATAGATTTCAGTTTTGCTTAGCTAATTTTAAGCTAGGTTAAGCGGTTTCCTAACCTTGAAGAAACCTCTTAATGTAACTTAGCAGCTTGTGTACATTAGTATAAGGCCTTAGGGAGCCTTATTTTGTAATCATATTTTATATTTTGAATGAGAAAAGGAGAGCATTGCTCCTTTGAAATTCGAAATACTTAGCTTGCTTATCCTTAGTTAGGTCGAGTAAGTTGGTGTTCAAGTTTAGTCTTAAGTTGGATTAAGTGGTGATTCTGTATCTTAAATTCAAGTTTAAGGGCCCTAAGCTTGAGCTTGGTGGTGTTTCTATATCCAAGTATCTAGTTTAGTTACCATCTTTCCCACTCTTTGCTTTCAGGTTGCATTGAACTCAAGCCTGGAATACCGTTTATTCTAGCTTAGCTTACATTTCCCTGAGTGTGAGTCTAGTTCTCTAAGCTTTCAATCCATTCTTAAACAAAAGCAACTCTTGATATGAAGTTCTTGAGTTATATAGTCTCGCCCCAAGCGATCCGAGTTGATCAAAGTGAGATGGGACACAATCAAGTTGTGGCCCATTCCCACCTCCATGCATGATCTTAGGAGTTGTCATGGCCCTGCTTCCTTTTATATGAGGTTTATTCACCACTTTAGTTCCTTATCTGCCACTATGATCGAAGTCTTGAAAGGAGCCAAGCTAGCATCGACAGCATAAGCCTAAAAATTCTTTGAAGAACTCAAAGACAAGCTGACTTGTGCAATGGTTTTAGCGCTCCCATGCCTTAACAAGGTGTTTGAGGTTGAGAGTGATGCCTTCGAAGTTAGCATAGGTGCAGTCTTAATTCAAGAAGGAAGACCCCTTGCTTACTTTAGTGAGAAACTAAGTGATGTAATGTAAAAACGTTCAACTTATGACACGGAGTTCTTTGCCATCATCTGAGCTCTTAAACATTTTAATTCACTATTTGAT
>JALPLW010183013.1:3482-16112 GCA_024363205.1 Cereus fernambucensis
TGCACCTTCCTCTTTGGGAAGCCAAATGCTAAGAAGTCATAGTCCAGCATGCTTATTGTGGATCAATCTTAGGATGGGTATCCTCCTGGGAAGTTTCCCAGGCAACGTCTGAGTGAGGAAGAAGTATGGAAAAAAGCCTTTTGGTGATTTGTGGGGCCAGTTGACTGCCCTTGAAGCGGTTCTCGGCAACTATCCCAGATTGAGAGGGGGCAAGGTTGTTGCAAATGGTGTCAGAGTCGACCCGCAACCATGACTTTGTGCTAGGTGACATGAGATCCCTTGGCAATCACGTAGCGGGGCAAAGTTGCTAGGATGGTCAACTAGTCAAGAGGGCGTATAAGTGGTTCGATTAATGAGGCACAATGAGAACGTTGTACGCTTTAAGTGAGGGCAATTGTAAGACCCCTTTTGTGGCTCAAGGCATTTGTTGTGATCACCTATATCTCCAAAGATGCACCTTCCTTTGTGGGAAGCCCAATATTAAGAAATCCACACTTAAGCGTGCTTGCTGTGAACCAAACTCACGATGTGGAAGCACCTAGGAAGTTTCCGAGGCAGAGTTTGAGCGAGGAAGAAGCACGAAAAAAAGGCTTGTGGAGATTTATGGGGCTAGTCGACCACCCTTTAAGGCGTTCCTAATAACTTTCCTAACCTAGAAGGGTGTAAGGGTGTTTTAGATGCTATAAAAGCCAGGCCGTAAACATGAGTTTGTATTGGTGGGCATGAGAGCCCTTAGCAGTCACCTGGCTGGGCAAAGGTACTGGGATGGACAACTGGTCAAGAGGACGTGTAAGTGGGTCGATTAAAGAGGTACAATAAGGACAGTGTATGCTTTGAGCGAGGGCGATTATAGGACCCCATATGTGGCTTGTAGGATTTGATGCTTCTACCTACATCATAATTAAGTGTGCTTGTATTGAACAAACTCATTATTGGTAACTGCCTCAAAAGTTTCCAAGGCAGTGTGAGCGAGGAAGAAGCATGACAAAAAGGCTTGTAATGATTCGTGGGGCCAGTCAACCATCCTCGAAGTCATTCTGGTAACTATCCCGATCTGGGAGGGGGCAGGGCTGCTAGAGATGGTATCAGAGCAAACCCGCGTCCATGAGCTCGCGCTAGTTGATATGAGAGTGCTTCATAGTCACCTAGTAGGGCAACGTTATTGGGATGGACAGGTGACCATGAGAGAAGTGTAAATGGGTCTGTTTATGAGGCAAAACAAAGACGTTGTATGCTTCAAGTGTGGGTGATTGTAACATCCCCTATGTGGTTAAAAGATTTGATGTGACTACCTATATCTCGAAAGGTGGGCCTTCCTTTTTGGTAACCCCAATCTTTAGAACTCCACAGTTAGGCGTGCTTGCTATGGACTAATCTCACAGTAGGTAACAGCTTAGCAAGTTTCCCAGGCAACGTGTAAGCGAGGAAAAAGCATGGAAAAAAGGCTTGTGGTGATTTGTGGGGCCAACTGACCACCCTTGAAGCCATTCCTAGTAACTATCCCAGCTTGGGAGGGCTTAAGGGTGTTACAGATAGTAACAGGGCCGACCTATGACCATGTGTTTGTGCTAGTGGACATGACAGCGCTCGGTAATCATCTGGTGGGGAAAGGCACTGGGATGGGCAACTGCTGAAGAAGATGTGTAAGTGGATCTGTTATTGAGGAACAATGAGGACATTGCAATTTTTAAGTGAGGGTGATTGTAACACTCCGTATGTATGTTGAACGTCTTCATAGCGCTACCTATATCACAAAGCGTGCACCTTTCTTTTTGGGAAGCCCAATGTTAAGAAATCCAGAGCTAAGCATGCTTATTGTGGACTAATCTCACGATGGGTAACTGCCTTAGAAGTTTCCTAGCCAGTGTGTAGCATGGTAAAAAGGGTAGTAGTGATTTGTGGGCTAGTCAACTGTCCTTAAAGCCGGTAATTGTCCTGGCCTGGGGGGCAGGGGTGTGCCACAGATGGAACTAGAGCCGACCCGCGACCATGAGTTTGTGGTAGTGAATATGAGAGTCCTCGCTAGCTACCTAGCGGGCGAAGGTATTGGGATAGATAACTGGTAAAGAAGATGTGTAAGTAGGATAGTTATTGAAGCGCAACAAGGATGTTGTATGCTTCAAGTGAGGCTGATTTTAACACCCGTGTGTTCCTTAATGTATTTTATGTGACTACCTATATGACTAAAGGTGCACCTTCTATTTTGGGAAGCCTATTGTTAAGGACTCCACAGCTAAGCGTGCTTGTGTTGTGGACTAATCTCATGATGGATAATCACTTCAAAAGTTTCCCAGGCAGCGCGTGAACACAGAAGGAGCATAGCAAAATGGTTTGTGGTTGTTTGTGCTGCCGGTTGACTGTCCTTGAAGTCGTTCTTAGTAACTATTATGGCCAAGGAGGGGCAGGAGTGCTACACATGGTAGCAGAGCCGGCTCGCAACCATGAGTTTGTGTAAGTGGACATAGGAGCCCTCGGTAGTCATGCAGTGGGGAAAAGATATTGGCTTGGGAAACTAGTCAAGAAGACATGTAAGTAGATCGTTAATGAGGCGCAATAAGGACGTTGTATGCTTCAAGTAAGGGTGATTATAACACCGTATATGTGGCTTAAAGGATTTGATGCGGCTACCTATATAACCAAAGGTGCACCATCCTTTTTCGGAAGCCAAATGTTAAGAACTCCATAGTTAAGCGTACTTGCTGTGCATCAATCCCAGGATGGGTGTCTACTAGGGAAGTTTGTGGCGATTTGTGGGTCGGTTGTGCCAATTTTTGGGGCCGATTGATGGCACTTGAGACCAATCCCGGCAATAATCCCAACCCAAGAGGGGGTAAGGTTGTTATAGATGGTGTCAGAGTCGAACCACAACCATGAGTTTGTACTAGGTCATATGAGAGGCCTTAACAGTCACATAGAGGGGGAAAGATGCTGGGATGGTCAACTGGTAAAGAAGAGGTGTAAGTGGTTTGGTTAATGAGGCATGACGAGAACGTTGTATGCTTCAAATGAGGGTGAATGTAAGACCCCTTTTGTGGCTCCAAGGATTTGTTGCGACGACCTATATCACCAAAGATGTACCTTTCTTTTTTGGGAAGCCCAATGTTAAGAACGACATACTTAAGTGTGCTTACGGTGCACTAAACTCATGATGTGTAACCACCTCAGAAGTTTCCCATGCAGCGCTTGAGCGAGGAAGAAGCATAAAAAAATGACTTGTGGAGATTTGTGAAGCTAGTCGACCACCCTTGGAGTCGTTCCTTGTAACTATCTTAACCCAGGAGGGGGCAAGGGTGTTTTAGATGGTAGAAGAGCTGGCCCATGGCCATGAGTTTGTGCTGGTGGACATGAGAGCCCTTGGAAGACACCTTGCGAGGCAAAGGTACTAGAATGGACAACTGGTCAAGAAGATGTGTAACTTGATTGGTTAATGAGGCACAGTGAGGACGTTGCACGCTTCGAGAGGGTGATTGTAACACCCCGTATGCGGCTTAAAGGATTTGATGCGACTACCTATGTCACATTTAAGCATGCTTGCTGTGGACCAAACTCACGATTGGCAACTGCCTCGGGAGTTTTCCAGGCAGCATAAGAGAGGAAGAAGCACGGCAAAAGGGCTTGCAGTCATTTGTGGGACCATTCGATTATCCTTAAAGTCGTTGTAGCAACTATCCTGTCTAAGGGGGCCAGGGTGCTACAGATGGTATCAAAGCCGACTCGCAACCATGAACTTGTGCTAGTGGACATGAGAGCGCTCGGTAGTCACCTGGTGTGGTAAAGATACTGGGATGGACAACTGATCATAAAAGAAGTGTAAGCGGGTTTATTTATGAGGGAAAACGCGGACGTTGTATACTTCAAGCGTGGGTGATTATGACACCCCCTATGTGGGTTAAAGGATTTGATATAACTACCTATATCACTAAAGGTGCATCTTTCCTTTTGGCAAGCCCAATCTTATGAACTCAACAGTCAAGCATGCTTGCTGTTGACCAATCTCACGATGGGTAGCTCCTTTGAAAGTCTCTTAGACAGCATGTAAGTGAGGAAGAAGTATGGAAAAAAAGCTTGTGGAGATTTATGGAGGCAACCGACTACCCCTGAAGCCATTCCTGGTAACTATCCCGGTCGGGAGGGGGCAAGGGTGTTACAGATGGTATCAGAGTCAACCTACGACGATTCGTTTGTGTTAGTGAACATGAGAGCCCCCGTCAGTCACCTAGTGGGGCAAAGATGTTGGGATGGACAGCTGCTCAAGAAGATGCGTAAGTGGGTCATTTATTAAGGAACAATGAAGACGTGGCAATCTTAAAGTGAGGGTGATTGTGACAGCCATATGTTTGTTAAACGATTTGATGCGACCGCCTATGTTACAAAAGGTGCACCTTCCTCTTTGGGAAGCCCAATGTTAAGAACTCCACAGCTTAGTGTGCTTGCTGTGTGCCAAACTTACGATGGGCAGCCACCTCGAAAATTTCCCAGGTAGCTTATGAGCGAGGAAGAAGCATGGCAAAAAGGCTTGTGGTGATTTGTGGGCCAGTCAACTGTCCTTTAAGCAGTTCTGGTAATTGTCTCGACCTGGGGGGACAGGGGTGTTATACAGCCGATCCGCGACCATGAGTTTGTCCTAGTGAACATGACAGCCCTCAGCAGTCACCTAACAATCAAAGATATTGGGATAGACAACTGGTAAAGAAGACGTATAAGTAGGTCTGTTATTGGGGCATAATGAGGACGCTGTAGGCTTCAAGTGAGGGTAATTTTAACACCTCGTGTTTTGTTAATGTTTTTAATGCAACTACCTATATCACCAAAGGTGCACCTTCCTTTTCTGGAGGTCCAATGTTAGGAACTCCATAGTTAAGCATTCTTGTTGTGGACTAATCTCACAATTGATAACCGCCTCGGAAGTTTCGCAGGCAGCGCGTGAGCGAGGAAGGAGCATAGCAGAAAGGCCTGTAGTTATTTATGGCGACACTCGACTATCCATAAAGCCGTTCCTGGCAATTGTGCGGGCCATGGAGGGGGCAGGGGGGCTACATATGGTACCAGAGCCGACCTGGGACCATAAGTTTGTGCTAGTAGACGTGAGAGCCCTCGATAGTAACGTAGTGGGGAAATGATGCTGGGTTGGACAAGATATGTAAGTGGGTCATTAATAAGGCACAACGAGAACGTTGTACGCTTCAAGTGAGGGTGATCGTAACACCCCGTACGTGACGTAAAGGATTTAGTGCGACTACCTATATCACCGGAGGTGCACCTTCCTTTTTAGGAAGCCGAATGCTGAGAACTCCATAGTTAAGCATGCTTGCAGTGGATCAATCTCATGATGGGTAACCGCCTGGGAAGTTTCCAGGCAGCGTGTGAGAGAGGGAGAAGCACGAAAGAAGGGCTTGTGGCATTTTATGGGGTCAGTCAACTACAGTTGAAGCCATTCCTGGTAACTATCCCAGCTTGGGAAGGGGTGATGTTCTTATAGATGCTGTCAGAGCCAACCCACGGCCATGAGTTCGAGATAGGTGACATGAGAGCCCTCGGTGGTCAGTTAGCAGGGCAAAGTTGCTGGGATGGACAATTAGCTAAGACGACGTGTAAGAGGTTCGGTAAATGAGGCAAAATGAGGACGTCGTATGCTTCAGGTGAGGGTGATCGTAACACTCCTTTTATAGCTTAGAGGATTTGTTCCGACGGTCTATATCACCAAATATGTGCCTTCCTTTTTGGGAAGCCCAATATTAAGAACTCTATAGTTAAGCGTGCTTGGTGTGGGCTGAACTCACGATGAGGATGAAAAAAAGGCTTGCGGTGATTTATGGGGCTGGTCGACTACCTTGGAGTCGTTCCTGGTAGCTATCCTAACCCAGCAGGGGGCAAAGGTGTTACAGATGGTACAAGAGCCAACCTATGACCATGAGTCTTTGCTGGTAGACATTAGAGCCCTTGGCAATCACGTAGCGAGGCAAAGGTACTGGGATAGACAACTGGTCAAGAAGTGTAAGTAGGTCGATTAGTGAGGCACAACGAGGACGTTGTGTGCTTCGAGTGAGGGTGATTGTAACGCCCTATATATGGCTTAAAGGATTTGATGCGACTACCAATATAACAGTCAAGCGTGCTTGCTGTGGATCAATCTAACGATTAGTAAGCGCTCCAGAAGTTTCCTATGGAACGTGTGAACGACAGAGAAGCATGACAAAAAGGCTTGTGGTGATCACCAAAGATGCACCTTCTTTTCTAGGAAGCCCAATGTTAAGAAGTCTACAGTTAAGCGCGCTTGCTATGGACCAACCTCACGATGGGTAACTACCTCAAAAGTTTCCCAAGAAGCATGTGAGCGAGGAAGAAGACTCACAAAAAGGCTTGTTTTGATTTATGGGGCCAGTCGACTATCCTTGAAGCTATTCTGGTAACTGTCCCTGCTAGGGATAGGGCAGGGGTGCTACAGATGGTATCAGCGCCAACCCGTGACTATGCGTTTGTACTAGAGGGCATGAGAGGCCTCAGTAGTCACCTAGTGGGGCAAAGGTAATGGGTTGACAACTGGTCAAGAAGACGTGTAAGTGGGCCTGTTAATGAGGCAGAACGAGGATGTTGTATGCTTCAAGTGAAGGTGATTATAGCAGCTTGTGTGTGGATGTGATAGCTTACATCAACAATGGTACACCTTCCTTTTTGGGAAGCCTAATGTTAAGAATTCCAAAGTTAAGCGTGCCTTCTATGGACCAATCTCATGATGGGTAACTGCCTAGGAAGTTTCCCATACAGTGTGCGAGCGAGGAATAAGTATCGAAAAAAGGCTTATAGTTTTTTGTGGGCTAATCGACTGCCCTGAAGCCGTTTTGAGTAACTGTCCTAGCCTGGGAGGGGGCAAAAGGGTTGACCTATGACCTTAAGTTTGTGCTAGTGGACATGAGAGGCCTCAGTAGTCACCAAGTGGGGCAAAGATGCTGGGATGGACAACTAGCTAAGAAGACGTATAAGTGGGTTGGTTATTAAGGAATAACGAGGACCTTGAACGCTTCAAGTGAGGGTGATTATAACACCCAGTATGTAGGTTAAAGGACTTGACGTGACTTCCTACATCATCAAAGGTGCACCTTCCTTTCTGGGAAGCCCAATGTTAAGAGCTCCAAAATTAAGCATGCTTATTGTGGACCAAGCTGACGATAGGTAACCGCCTTGGAAGTTTCCCAGGCAGCGCGTGAGTGAGAGAGAAGCATGGCAAAAAGGCTTGTGGTGATTTGTGGGACAATCAACTGTCGTTAAAACCA
This sequence comes from Cereus fernambucensis, assembly GCA_024363205.1. Classification (NCBI taxonomy): domain Eukaryota; kingdom Viridiplantae; phylum Streptophyta; class Magnoliopsida; order Caryophyllales; family Cactaceae; genus Cereus; species Cereus fernambucensis. The sequence goes on from JALPLW010183013.1 coordinate 10,754, forward strand.
TTTTGGTAACTGTACCGCCCTAGGCAGGGCAGGGGTGCTACATATGGTATTAGAGCCAACCCGTGACCATAAGTTTGTGCAGCGAACATGAGAGTCCTTAGCAATCACCAAAGGTGCTCCTTCTTTTCTAGGAAGCCTAATGTTAAGAAGTCCACAGTTAAGCGTGCTTGTTGTGGACTAAACGCATGATCAATAACTCCTCAGAAGTTTCCCAAGTAGTGCGTGAGCAATGAAGAAGCGTGGCAAAAAGGCTTGTTATGATTTATGGGGCTAGTCGACTGTCCTTAAAGCTGTTTTGGTAACTGTCCCGGCCAGGGATAGGGTAAGGGTGCTACAGATGGTGTCAAAGCCGATCTGCGATAATGAGCTTATGCTAGAGGGCATAAGAGTCATCGGTAGTCACCTAGTGAGGCAAAGGTAAGATGTTGACCACTGGTCAAGAAGACGTGTAAGTGGGGCTGTTAATGAGATAGAACGACGATGTTATATGCTTTAAGTGAGGATGATTGTAACACCCCGTGTGTAGCTTAAAGGATTTGAAGTGAGTACCTACATTAGAAATGGTACACCCTCCTTTTTGGAAAGCCCAATGCTAAGAACTCCACAGTTAAGCATGCCTTCTGTGGACCAATCTTACGATGGGTAATTGCCTAGGAGCTTTCCAAGGCAGCGGATGAGTGAGGAACAAGCACAGAAAAAAGGCTTGTGGTGCCTTTTGGGGCCAGTCAACTACCCTTGAAGCTGTTCCAGGTAACTGTCCCGGCCCGAGAGTAGGCAATGGTGTCATAGATGGCATTAATGTTGACCTACAACCATGAGTTTGTGCCAGTGGACATGAGAGCCCTCGGTAGCCCCTTAGTGGGGAAAGATGCTGGGATGGGCGACTGGTCAAGAAGACATGTCAGTGGGTCTGTTATTAAGGAATAATGAGGTCCTTGCATGCTTCCAGTGAGGGTGATTGTAACCCCCAATATGTAAAGTAAAGGACCTGACCTGACTTCCTATATCACATATGGTGCACCTTCCTTTCTAAGAAGCCCAATGTTAAGAACTCCACAGTTAAGCGTGCTTGCTGTAGACCAAACTCATGATGGGCAACCACCTCGAAAGTTTCCCAGGCAGCGTGAACGAGGAAGAAGCATGACAAAAAGGGTTGTAGTGATTTATAGGGCTTTCGACTATCCTTAAAGCCATTCTGGCAACTATCCTACCCCTGGGGGGGAGCAGGGGTGATACAAATGGTATTATGGCTAACCCGCGACAATGAGCTTGTGCTAGTGGACATGAGAGCGCCCGGTAGTCGCCTAGTGAGGCAAAGCTATTCGGATGGATAACTGATTATGAGAGAAGTGTAAGTGGGTCCGTTTATAAGGCAAAATGACGACGTTGTATGCTTCAAGTGTGGGTGATTGTGACACCCCCTACGTGGGTTAAAGTGTTTGATGTGACTACCTATATCACTAAAGGTGTACCTTCCCTTTTGGAAAACCTAATTGTAAACACTCAATAGTCAAGTGTGGTTGCTGTGGACCAATCTCACGGTGTGTAAGTGGGTCGGTTATTTAGGAGCAATAAGGACGTGGCAATCTTCAGGTGGGGGTGATTATGACACCCGTATGTTTATTAAACGATTTGATGCGATTACCTAGATTACCAAAGGTGCCCCTTCCCATTTGGGAAGCCCAACGTTAAGAACTCCACAACTAAGCGTGCTTGCTATGGGCCAAACTCATGAGGGGCGGCCACCTGAGAAGTTCTTAGCAGCTCGTGAGCAGGAAGAGGCATGACAAAAAGGCTTATGGTGATTTATAGGCCAGTCAACTGTCCTTGAAGCTGTTCTGGTAATTATCCCGGCCTAGGAGGGGGCAGGGGTGTTGCAGATGGTATTAGAGCCGACTCGTGGCCACGAGTTTGTCTTAGTGAACTTAAGAGTCTTCAGCAATCACCTAGTGAGCGAAGATATTTGAATGGACAACTTGTGAAGAAGACATATAAGTAGGTCTGTTATTGAGGCACAATGAGGACGTTGTATGCTTCAAGTGAGGGTAATCTTAGCACCCCGTGTGTTGCTTAATGTATTTGACGCAACTACTTATTTCACCAAAGGTACACCTTCCTTTTTTGAAGCCCAATGTTAAGAACTCTATAGTTAAGGTTGCTATTATAGATTAATCTCATGATAGGTAACCGTCTCAAAAGTTTCCTAGGCAGCGCATGAGCGAGGAAGGATCATAGTAAAAAAGCCTGTAGTTATTTGTTTGTGCCAGTTGACTATCCTTGAAGCCGTTCCTAGCAACTGTACCAGCTAGGGAAGGGCCAGGGGGGCTGTACATGGTATCAGAGAAGACCCGGGACCATGAGTTTGCGCTTGTATATGTGAGAGCCCTCGGTAGTAACGTAATGGGGAAATGATACTGGGTTAGACAAGACGTGTAAGTGGGTCATTAATGAGGCACAATGAGGACGTTGTAAGCTTCAAGTGAGGATGATTGTAACACCTCGTACGTAATTTAAGGGATTTGATACGATGACCAATATCACCAGAGGTGCACCTTCCTTTTTGGGAAGCCGAATGTTAAGAACCCCACAGTTAAGCGTGCTCACTGTGGATCAATCGCACGATGAGTAACCGCTTGGGAAGTTTCCCATGCAGCGTGTGAGCAACGGAAAAGCACGAAAAAAGGATTACGGCATTTTATGGGGCCAATCAACTGCGCTAGAAGTCATTCCTGGCGATTATCGCGGCCTGGTAGGGGGAGACGTTATAGATAGTGTCAGAGCCGACCCACGACCATGAGTTCCTGATAGGTGACATGAGAGCCCTCGGTTGTCACCTAGAGGTGAAGATGCTGGGATGGATAATTGGCGAAGAAGACGTGTAAGAGGTTCGGTTAATGAGGAATAATAAGGATGTCGTATGCTTCAGGTGAGGGTGATTATAACACACCTTTTATGGCTTAAAGGATTTTTTCTGACAGCCAGCTTATATGACCAAAGATGTGCCTTCCTTTTTAGCAAGCCCAATGTAAAGAACTCCACAGTTGAGCATGCTTGCTGTGGACAAAACACACGATGTTCACGAACAAAAAGGCTTGTGGAGATTTGTAGGGCTAGTCGACTAGCTTAGAGTCGTTCCTCGTAGCTATTCTAACCCAGGAGAGGGCAAGAGTGTTATAGACGGTACAAGGGTCGACCCATGACCATGAGTTTGTCCTAGTAGACATGAGAGCCCTTGACAATCACTTAGCGGGGCAAAGGTACTGGGATGGACAACTGGCCAAGAAGACGCATAAGTGGATTGGTTAATAAGGCATAACGACGACGTTGTACGCTTCGCGTGAGGGTGATTTTAACACCCCGTACATGGCTTAAAGGATTTGATGCGACTCGCGATACAATAGTTATACATGCTTGCTGTGGATCAAACTCACGACTAATAACCGCCTCAGAAGTTTCCCATGCAATGTATGAACGATGGAGAAGCATGACAAAAAGGCTTATAGTGATCACCAAAGATGCACCTTCTTTTCTTGGAAGCCCAATGTTAAGAAGTCTACAATTAAGCGTGCTTGCTATGGACCAAACTCATAATGGGTAACTAACTCAAAAGTTTCCCAAGCAGCGCATGAGCCAGGAAGAAGCATGGCAAAAAGGCTTGTTTTGATTTATGGGGCCAGTCGACTATCCTTGAAGCTATTTTAGCAAGTGTCCCAGCTAAGGGTAGGATAGCGGCGCTACAGATGGTATCAGCGCCGACCCGCGACTATGAGTTTGTGCTAGAGGGTAAGAGAGGCCTCGATAGTCACCTAGTGGGGCAAAGGTAACAGGTTGACAACTGGTCAAGAAGATGTGTAAGTGGGCCTGTTAATGAGGCAGAACGAGGATGTTGTATGCTTCAAGTGAGGGTGATTGTAGCACCCTGTGTGTGGATTAAAGGATTTGAAGTGACGAGCTATATCAGCAGTGGTGCACCTTCCTTTTTGGGAAGCCTAATGTTAAGAATTCTACAATTAAGCGTGCCTTCTGTGGACCAATCTCATGATGGGTAATTTCCTAGGAAGTTTCCTAGGCAGTGTACGAGCGACGAAGAAGCATTGAAAAAAGTCTTATGGCGCTTTGTGGGCCAGTTGACCACCCTTGAAGTCGTTCTGATTAACTGTCCCGGCCCAAGAGGGGGCAAAAGAGTGGACCTGCGACCTTGAATTTGTGCTAGTAGACAGGAGAGCCTTTGATAGTCACCTAGTGAGGCAAAGATGCTGGGATGGACAACTGGTCAAGAAGACGTATAAGTGGCTTGGTTATTGAGGAACAACGAGGACCTTGCATGCTTCAAGTGAGGGTGATTGTAATTCCTCATATGTAGGTTAAACGACTTAACATGACTTCCTGTATCACCAAAGGTGCACCTTCCTTTTTGGGAAGCCTAATGTTAGGAAGTTCATAATTAAGAATGCATGCTGTGGACTAAACGCATGACGGGTAACCGCCTTGGAAGTTTCCCAGGTAGCGCGTGAGTGATGAAGAAGCATCGTCAAAAGGCTTGTGGTGATTTATTGGCCAATCAACTGTCCTTGAAACCGTTTTGGTAACTGTCCCAGCCAAGGCGGGGCAGGGCTGCTACAGATGGTATTAAAGCCAGCCTACGACCATGAGTTTGTGCTAGTGAACATGAGAGTCCTTAGCGGTAACCAAAGGTACACCTTCTTTTCTAGGAAGCCCAATGTTAAGAAGTCTATAGTTAAGCATGCTTATTGTGGACCAAACTTATAATCGGTAACTGACTCTAAAGTTTCCCAAGCAGCGTGTGAGCGAGGAAGAAGTGTGACAAAAAGGCTTGTTATGATTTATGGGGCCATTCAACTATCTCTAAAGCTCTTTTGTTAACTGTCCTAACCAGGGATGGGCAGGGGTGTCGCAGATGGTATCAGAGCCGACTCGCAACCATGAGCTCATGCTAGGCGGAATGAGAGTCCTCAGTAGTCACCTAGTGCGGCAAAGGTAAGATGTTGACAACTGATCAAGAAGACGTGTAAGTGCGCCCATGAATGATATAAAACGAGGATGTTGTATGCTTCAAGTGAGGATGATTGCAACACCCCATGTTTAGCTTAAAGGATTTGAAGTGACTGCCTACGTTCGCAATGGTGCACCCTCTTTTTGGGAAAGCCCAATGTTAAGAACTGCACAGTTAAGCATTTTGTGGACCAATCTCACAATGGGTAACTGCCTGGGAAGTTTCTAAGGCAGCATGTGAGCGAGGAACAAGCACGGGAAAAAGGCATTTGGTGCTTTGTAAGGCCAGTCGATTACCCTTGATGCCGTTTCAAGTAACTGTCCTGGCTCGAGAGCGAGAAAGGGT
>JALPLW010183680.1:0-11581 GCA_024363205.1 Cereus fernambucensis
GTTGCTTTTAAACATATGTTAACATGAATAATAGATGACGGGTAGAGTTTAATGTACCTTGAGTAGTAATCGACGACCTACTACTAAACCAGCCAAGAATAATCTACATTTCAACCAATTAGAGGTGAGAGAGTGAAATCATAGATACAATGAGGTACTACATAAGCAATCAAATATGCAATAATAATAACCCTGCTAAGATGAAATCTACTTGCCTAAATGATCACATTAAATGCAAGCACTAAAAATAGTCAAAACAACACATCAACAATCACTGCTTAAATAAAAGCCAAAAGAAGGACTAGAAGCACACTACCTATGATCTGCAACCTTAATCATACATCTTTACAAACTTCTATCCTAAGTCATGCCCTCCATTAGTCCTATAATCTTCAAACCATGCTTAATCACCTCGTTTTAACTTTACTTTGGTTGACCACTACCTCTTCTACATTCTGAAAGGTTATCGTCCCATACCTCCTCACTAGTGCATTCTCACTCCTCCTCTTAACATACCCAAACCATCTTAATCTAGTCTCCCTAATCTTATCTCCTATGAGTACCACTCCCACTTTCTCTTTAATCACACCATTCCTAATTCTATCGAATCTCATATAGCCACACATTCATTAAATCATTCTATCCATGCTACCATTAACCTCTAGACTTTATTCTTCTTAATTGGATAGCACTCTAAACCATATAACAAAGTTGGTCTGACTATCATACGATAAACTCTTCCTTTCAATTCTACAGGAATTTCCTATCACAGAATACGCTGGAAACATTCCTCCAATTTTTCCATCTACTCTGATACGCTAGTTAATATCTTAATCAATATCTCCTCTATCCTGAATGATCAAGCCTAAATACCTAAACTTCTCAGCCCTCGGTATTGCAACACCATTCTTGGTGACTCCTTCACTACCCACTTTCTTACCACTGAAACCAAATTTTAAGTATTCAGTTTGCGATTTGCTTAGTCTAAATCCCCTAAATTCTAAAGTATGTCTTCATTGCTCTAACTTGCTATTGAGATCATCCTCTAGTCTCATCGATAAGGACAATATCATTAGTAAACAACATACACGAAGGCACCTCATCTGAATCCCTTTTGTGATTTCATCCATAACAATAGTAAAAAGGTAGGGCTTAAAGCTAACCTTTGATGAAGGTCAATGTCAATAAGAAAGTCCTCTGTGTCACCTCCTAAGGTTTTAACACTAGTTTTAACGTCCTCATACACATCCTGGATAGTTCAGATATACATCACCAGCACCTCCCTTTTCTCAAAACATTCCCATAATACATCACATAGAACTCTATTGTACGCTTCCTCTAGATCTATAAACACTGTGTGGATATCCTTTTTCCTATTTCTATACAATTCTATGAGTCTTCTTATGAGATTGATTGCTTCTATAGTCTATCTACCTAGCATAAAACTAAACTGGTTTTCTGAGATTGAAATATCCTCCCTCAACCCTCTCTCGATCACTCTCTCCTACAACTTCAAAGTGTGACTGAGCAATTTCACACCCTCATAATTATTATAATCTTAAATATTATTATTATTCTTTCAAAGTGGGATGATTGTATAGATTCTCCATTCGCTGGGAATCTTAGCATTCCTACAAATGACATTAAAAACCTTCATTAACTACTGTAGCCCATCTTCATCCAAACATTTCCAGATATCCATAGGGACGTGCTCCTGACCTACAGCCTTTCTAGCTTTTATCATTCGTAATGTATCCCGAACTTCCTCTTTACTAATACAACTGGCAAACCTAAAGTTAAACTACCCTCCTGATACCTCTCTCAATGCTCTGAGCATACTCACTCATCTTGCCATTAAAGAGTTTAGAAAAACAGCTCCGCCATCATTCCCTTATTTTGGCATCCTCTACTAATACCTTACCATTATCACTTACTAACTAATACCTTACCATCCTCTTAATACCCTCACTGAAGTCTCTTGTCTTTGTTTGTATAGCCCTTACTAACTTGAACATATCCTTCTCTCCTTCCTTTGTCCCCAGTTTCCAATAAAGCCTCTCATAAGCATTGTTCTTAGCTATAGTGATAGCTTTCTTTGCTATCTTTTTAGTAGCCTTATACTTAACCAAATTAACTTATTTTTCTCCCTCCATCATATGATCACTTAGGGTCGATATGCATCTTGTTTATCCTTAAATTTCTCTTTCACCTCTTCATTCCTCTTGAGAATCCTATGACCTCCTTAGCTAACCTTCGAATGCACCCAGCCATTGCTTCCTACATTGAGTCTGCGTCCTCCACTTGCTTCCAACTCCCTTTTATTTTTGCCTTCTTTGATAATTTAGTTGCGTTCTATGTAGTAAGACTCAACTATCTAACTCAGGGATCTCCGCCCCTTCTCTTCCTCATCTTCAAACTCTTAATCACCACATCCAAAGTCTATGATGAGTCCCCAAATATTCAATGGATATTACTTTACAATCTTTATGCAACATCCTATTGTTCGCCCTAAAGAAAGTAGTCAATTTAAATCTTAGTAAGACCACTCATAAAGGTCACTAAGTGGCCATCATTCTTCTTAAATTTTCAATCAATTCTCTTCTAAGTAAATCACAATAAATCTATTAATCAAAAGTGCACGAATCACACGTAACAATTTCATTAACTCATCTATGAAACATTTGATATAGATGTACACATGAATCAAATAAAGCTATAGAAAGAAAATATCTCCCTTATATTCTCATTTTGATTCTTTAGGCTCATTAATATGATCAAGACATCCTTGGAATGCAATATTACACCTAAGGTATTTAACCATCGTTTGCTCGATAAAGCATTCACATATTCACATATGATCTTTGTCAATGTCAACTACTCTAGATAGTCACGGTCTTCTTAAATCTAACAATATCCTCTTTTTTATGACATCTAAAAATTGGCACATAATGTATATATATGCATCACATTGTTCTCCCTCTTGTCATCTATACATTTTTATCACGTTTTTCTTCCTCTTGTCCTTCACACATTTTTTCCATCTTTGTCATTGCTAGAAAGGACTGGGGATGAAAATTATGATAGATGTGTAGTGCATGGCGAATAATGTGCTTTACTCAATATAGATCCATAATATTAATCATAGAGAATTACCTGACAATAATTATTTGGAGGTAGTAGATCATAAATGTCAGTTATAATCATGAAAAAAAAATTGTTGGCCTACTAATAATCTTTTTCGATTTACGAAAACATCTGTAGAGCAATGAGAGTACTTAATAAAAATCAATTTCTCTCCCCCTTGAAATTATGTCTTTGACAGGTGCTCTGATAGGGTGATGATTAGACTCATCGCTAGTGGATACTTTGATGTGAACTAATTAGAGTTGTCGATTTGTCTATGGTGCTACACTGATGAAATCTTTCTCCTTGATAACCATTCTGAGTTAGATGAGATCAGAGGCTCTAATTTTGCTCAGCCACACTTAACTTTTTCTCCCCATATGTCTTTTTACTTGCACCATGGTCTGCTTCATGTTTAATCATTCTTTTTCCTCCCTTGCCTTTTAGAAAAAGTGGAGCATCGCAACATAAATAATGTTCAAGCAAAACATTTTTCCTAAAAGTATTTTGGAAACATTTAAATGCATTTATCTGATTCAAATACAGTGAACAACCTAAGGGACTATATTCTCATGGATGACCAAGGCAAAGGGTAGGGCACATTAATCACAACTACCAGAAACACAATGGTTAATGATAAAAATCTTTGGGAAATGGGCATGGATAAGAATTCATGCATGAACAAAAGGAAATTGATTAAAGACTTATGGTTTTGAAGAATTTAGAGTAGGTTAAGCTATAGGAGAGGTCTCAGCATGGCTACGAGTAGTTTCTGCTTACTTCACAAAACTTCTATCATTATATCGATTACCTTACTTTTCGATTCGAATTCAACACATCAGTCCAACCATTTTCCTTTTCTATCTTTAGCTCTTCATCTTTGGAGCTGTTACTAAAGTGAGGTCTATATAGTAATTGGGGAAATTCATAACTCATGATATTGTCTGTTATTTAGTAATAAATCTTCTCCTTCTAATTACAAGGTTGCACTCTATAGTGGCTAACCTTTTTCTCTTAAAGGTGTTCTTTCTCCACTGTTAACACAAATATGGAGATTTGGAAGTAGGAATGACATTTATGAGAGGGTTTTCAAGGTTAGGTTTAGGTTAGATCCTTCAATGAAAGAATAAAGAAAGAGATAGGGTGAGAAAGCAATGCCATATGTGAATAGAGATACATGAAGTGAATAATAATTGATGCCTAGAGCTCGTGAAAGAGTTAGACAACAACCCTTTTAATTGTGTTGGACACAAGTCATGTCATGCAAGATCTCAAAAGATCCAAATTTTGAAAAGTCTTACCATTTGAAATTCAACATTTTGATAAATATGGCAGGTTCTAAAAATGCCTTTTTATTCAATAAGTTATAATAATTACTAACCATTAATTGCATTAGATTTATCGCATTAATGCCTATTTTTTAATCACTAACTAGTTATTAGACCCTAACTCTAACATTATATCATCGTCTCTGATAATTCCTTTTTGGTTATTAATTCTAATTTTTCTCAAAATCATTTTTTCAGTGGATTCACTAGATTAGCCTTGCTAGATCTAAGAGAGGACTCCCCCTCAACTCATGCGTCAAGGAAAATCATACTCATGTCTTGTTGAATAAATAAAGATCATAAAACTTATTATATATGAGGAGAATATAAATCACATGGAACCATCGACATGACTAGTAAAGCATAGTGATATGAATTATACAAGCACATATAGCATGAACTATAATATAGACTACATTATCTCTACCATAATAAAGTAAGTGAGGCATGTAAAAAATTTCAAGCAAGATCATATAACATGTATAACATGCCCATATAAAGAAATGATAATTTAACAAATAATTAAAAACTATTATATAAGAATAATCAATCCTAAGGAAAAGTGTAAAACCTATGCATGAGTATGTCAAACAATTTCGAGATATGAAGTAATAGGTTCAGTACCATCATCACAAAACATATGGTCCATCAAATTCGATATAAAGTATATTATGTCAGATGATAACGTACACATACTTATAAAGTGGAATGAATTTTTCATGTATAGCATACAAGGCATGTACATACAAATAGTTACTGGAGGATGGACTATGTAAGGCAATGTATCTATAACATAGGAATATTATTTATTGATCAAATCAAGGCGATCTTGAAGAGTCGTCATTTTAAGGTATTATAAGCATGATCATCATGAATCCCAAATTGCTAAATAACCAATGAAGCATCAACATGATCACTAAGTGATAGTTTGATTTTCAAAGTCCATGGCAGTGTTAGACACTTGGAATTTTTATGGTCACTATACATAAGAGTCAGTGAATGAAGGTCATCCATCAAGGCTAGTTGTATAATAACAAAGTATGAACATAGAAGTAAGAGTATAAACACATAAGTAAGCATCAATATTTCTAACCCAATTTTCAATGACTTTGAAACGGAGTGGCTTAAAGATTTGAACTAATATAAGGGGTAAACATCATGGGCATGACTCTAATCTATACTTACGAATCATATGACTTGAAGATAGTTCAAAGTTCAAAGACGCACCTAGGACTTGTGGAAGCATATTATGTGAAAATGACGTTAGGTATCGGAAAGTTAAAAATACATAACATATAGCATCTAAATACACTATGCAATAGTTATCTCTCTTGATGATAATCATAGAGAATTATCACAATGAAGTATATTGAAAAGTGCATGCAGGTAGGGGCAATCATATATATAACCATAAGCATTTGAGTATTAAATCATATTATCATTCCTTCTTTCAAGTTGAATTTAAGCGCATTAAGACATATAAATTGACCTCCTGAATACGAACAATTAAGCTTGTAAGCATAACACTCAATCATAACCTTTGACAAAAACCATAAATAGACTTTTTGATCTTATTTTAGAGTCGTGACTCTAACAATGACTGTTTAAGCGCAAGTCATGAAGTTGAAACATTTAAGGTTTACGAGCAAATGCATGTGATGTTTAACACTCGAGTCCTCTTCTTGGCTCTCTAAGAGTAAGGTCTTCCATTATTTCACCTTCCTTTTTCAATGTCCTCTGACTTGTCACCTTTAGAATCTCGAAGATTATATCATTTATAGTTGATTGTACCCTAAGATTGACTCTGAGTCATAGCTTTGTGGGAATTAGCTTCAACTTCATTTTTATTCGTAGCATCGAGTAATTCATGATGAACTTCCTTCCATCAGACCTTCAAGGTGACCTTTCTCATCTTTCAAAGTGACCCTTAATATTCTCTTATCGGTTTTGGTCCCTTTTAGGGCTCATTCATCAACGACATTTTGTTCAGCTCTAATGTCAATATTTCAGTTAGGAAGACTGACAAAGTAACTAGATTAGGATCATATTTATCAAGAATTAGCTTAATTCTTGAGCTTATGGGTCTTTAAAAAGTATATCATCATAGTGAACCTAGCTCTCCTTCAGAAATTAATAGTTGTAGACTTTACCAAGGCCACTATGCTATTATAAGACACAAGATAAGGTTCAGAGTCTTTAACTTCCTTTCCATCAAGGTGACTTTGATAATTATCAGCTTGGCTTACATCACCTGATGCTGATTTTGAAACTTTCTCCGTTGAATTTGGGATGTTTCCTTGTGCTCTTAAGCTTGCTTTTGATGCATGTGCTTCACCTTAGAGTTTGACTTTGTATCAAGGTCTTTGAGATAGAATCATTTCAGGTGTTTACTTGTAACCTTGATCATAGAGCTTAACTCGAGGACTCTTTAACATGATTGATCCTTTTGATTCTCTACAACAACTTAAGCAACTCATTAGTACTAAGACAGTGCTTCTCCGTCAATTCACAAATCATGATCAAATGTCAAACAATTCACATCGTCCTATAATAGCAATTTCAAGGACACATATCCAAGATGCAAAATAATCAATCAATCAAACATACTCTATGATTTAGACATGTATTTAATCATAAAGGTCTTAAAAGAAGCTCATAATCTTTATTGCTATTCAACCTCAATCATCACATAACCATATAACCAAGATATAACACAAAAAGATATTTAAGGATTGCATTACCAATCATATCTTAATGATTTTATTGATTGCATCAAAATTTAACCATCATTTTGAGTGAACATGCTAGAGATATTATCAAATCATGTAGGTAATCACATCAAAAGACATGGCACGAAATTGTAGATTTAAAGAATGAAAAATATCAAAGTATCAAGCAATTGCTATTACTGAGAGTAACAATATGCAATTGTACATAAAACGAGTAGTCTCTTGAGAACAATCAACACATGGTGAGTTATGTATAAGAACATCCTTTATAAAGATGCCAAAAAAAAAGCATATATAGCATAAGAGTTCTCTCCCTTAAAAGACATTTATCCATGATAATTCAAAGGAATAAGACCACTTATTAACAATGCCAAGAATAAGACAAAAACATTTAAACATTTCAATTTGTTAAGAATGTGTAACCATATGTCGTTCTCTTATTTGGATAATTTTGGTTCAGAGTCATCTTGCTTCTAACCATTATTCAGCATCTCTGAGATCTAAATGCAATCGTGGGTCACTTTAAGTTTCAGGATGAACTAAAAATTTGGCTTTGTTAAGGGTCTCTAAGATTCATTCTAAGTGCCCATTTACATCTTCTTCATCAAAGGACTTTTTTTATCCTCCATATGTTTAATCATTGCACCTTTTATACTAGATGAAACATGTTACTCACTAGAGTCCTCTGACTTAACTTCGTTGGTGTTCCATAATGCATCCTTATAATCCTTCATGTATATTCTCCAAAAATTGTAGTTGCATAACTTCGATCAATAGACTTAGCAAAGGGCTGGAGTTACCACTTTTAAATAGAACGGTTACTACAAAGATAGGTGAACACTTGAGTAAAAGTATTTGGCGAAATAGGATATGAATCTCCTTATGGGCAGGTCAGCCTCTTAAGTAGGTTAGACTCTGGTATGAATTTTTGGTTCCATTATTAAGGTATGCAACATTAGAGGGGGTGAATAGAGTTACAAGTAAAAACTTTGGATTGAAAAACTTTTGGTCTCTAAGTACAATAGTATACAGATGTGTTTTTATTAGAAACTTAGGAAATAATAGTAGAATATGCAAGAGTAATTATAATAGAGACTCCAACATGTAGTGAAAGAATATGCTCAGGGACGGTGAGTCCTATAAAAAATAAAAGAGAGACAAAACATAAAATTTGTTCATGAAGTTCACACAATGTCTAAGCTAAATCTCCATCTAAGATCATCCGTTAGGATTTCAACAATTCGCTATTTGCACAAGATAGGTTCAATAAGAATCCTTTAACTCCTCACCTACAATTAGAGTTTATCAGATAACAAAGCTTAGCTTATAGAGTTCCCAACTCTTTGAAGGACGGTGGCTGACAAGGGTCTATCTGCTCCTTGTTGCCTACAGAGTTCTTCTTAGGCACTCTGCTTTCTCATAGTAAGTGTACCATTGCTCCTTTGCCTATAGTTAGGGTTTTCTCATAGCGCCCTTACAACCTTCTCATCTAGAGTCCTCTAAATCTTAGGAGGCTAACATTAAGAAGAACCCTTCTTAGTTCTATGGATCTATGGTTAGGTTTTTCTAAAATCCCAAGCAAACTTGATATGAGCTCTCACTAGCTTATAACCGTTTTGCAAAGTGCTTACTCACTCTTGGACGTCTTAGACCCTGAGTGTATTCACTCCAAGGTTGATAACTCACTTTTTGTTTACAATTATTACAAGACAATTCTCTCAACTCTATTGACTATCAAATATCACAAGCGTGTTATAAAGATAATTATGAAATACAACTCTTTAATAATGGGAACTAGACCTAAACATTAGGGGTAAATAGCAAAGGCAAGTCTAAACTTCATCTTCTATCTTGGTCCTATATTTATAAGACAACTTATCTCTAGATGACCATTTGGAGAGGATACTAGTCGGTAAAGGAAAAATGGCTTTTGGCTTTTAATCTTGACTCTATGGTCTTCTTCAACTTTTATAATAGCTGCCTTCAATGTTACTTTTTCCTCATTTGGGTGGACATATTTCAAATCACATGCATTGACATTTAAGGCCTTTTCCCATATTTTGAAATGTCCAATCAATAGCTATTTTTGCAACTAGTTGTTGGTATTCTCTCTGTTAGATAATTTTAAATCTAATGTCTAACTTCAACAGTGATAGCTTATCTACTTATCAAAACTTGTTTACTTTTTTACAACCTCCTTTTTTAAATTAAAATTTTTTCCCTAAAATCATTTGTTTGTTAATGTTACTTTTTTTTCCTGATTTATCACACCTATCATGCAACAAGATAATATTCAAATGAACTTTTTGGAAGTCATCGTTGAATATGCCTTTGCAAACTCCAAACTCTAACCATTTCTACCTCTGACAACTTCATGGCCTTTGACGTTTTTTTGAGTATGATGATTTCTAACTGTAATAAGACTCTAACATCTTCAGACTCTAATATGGCTATGAGTAGATTCTTCTACGTTGATTTTCCACCTTGAGGCCCTTCAGCTCTGACATGTCTATTTAGAGTGAAGTTGATTCTTCACTGATTGTTCCTCATGGATATGTGCATGTGTTCACCTTTGAGGATTGTCTCTTGCTTATCATGACCATAATCTTCATTAACTTTGACTCTTAGATATATCATAACTTCTTCATGTTGTTATGTTGTTATGTTCAATTCTAGAATATGATTATGAGGGAGATATCACTTGATACTGAGGCTGGATAGGGCATGAACCTTAACTCTAAGCATCACATGCAAAATTCTCATTAGGGCCTCCAAGCAGTGTTTCTCATTATGTTGTTTTATAGGTTTGATCTTTTATTACTACTCATATCATCTTTAATTGAATCAGCTAAGTGACAATGGCTCATTCCTTCAGGAATTCCAATCTTGATAACTTTCACATACAACAGTCTTGAGTACCAACTTTCCTTACTCATTTCCAAGTCAAAAATATTGGAATAAATTATAATAAATCTCTCAATTAAGAGATCATGAATCATATTAACAATTTCATTAACTTAGTATCAAACTCTTGATACATGAATTCATGAATCAAGCAAAGCCATAAAAAGAAAGCATCTCCCTCAATCTTATTTGGAATCCTTAGCCCAATTAATATGATTATATTTGCATCATATTTTCATCTAAGCAGTTTAATCATCATTTGACAAAGCAATCACACATGGACATACGATCTCTATCATTTTCAAGGACTCTGCTAGATAGCCAGAGTCAAGTTACTAAGAGTATAATTCTAAGGTCTGATTATAAGGTGCTTCGACGATGTAAAATCTATGCTTCATAAAAGATATAATGCTATCAATCAACTCAAGTATATTAGCATGGATTAAGTCTTTCTCCACACATGAATTACTTTAGATTAATTATTTTTAAAGAGGAGATATTGGAGCTTTATTTGGTTAACATTCATATAATAATATCTCTCATGAACTTACACAAACATGTTCCGATGAGCAATAAAAATTTGGATGTTGACATAACCCATTCATTTTCATATTCTGTTTTAAAATCACACGTCGTTAAGGGAGAGAACAAGATTATTTTAACGCATTTGTAATAGTTGGCTGCTATCTATACATACAAATCATAGCTTAATGATTAATTTAATTGTTAGGCTTTGGCATAATTGTTATGTCCTGATCATAACTTTGGTTAGCTTTTACTCGATAAGAGTTTGATATTTTCATCTAATCAATGTCATTTATATTAAATTATTTTGTATTATTCTTGACAACAATTGAGACAAGACACAATGAATTTCTAATATGTCATACTCTTTGTACTGATTGATCTCTCTAATGAGCTTATGTACACATGAAACATAAAATGTAGGAACCATAGGGTTGATCTTGGTGATATCTTTTTTTGTTCAAACTTATTGGCCTATAAAGTTGTGCATTCATTCTCTTGAATAACATCAGGGGGACATAGATACTTTAATTTTTGGTATGTAATCTTTACATGCTCTTAGACATAACATGGTCCTATACCCTAGATAAAATTATATGCTTTTGCTATTTTAGTAAGGGGGAGAATATCTTTGATTAACTTGATCTAAGGCTCTAGTTACCTGTTCCAAAATTATTTTTGAAAAAAGGAAGACATAAAGAAGGTTGAATGATTGACATTCTTACATATTAAATATTTCCTATTACCATTACTGGTTTTATTCTTGAGATTATTGAGTCAAGGATTTATATATGTAATTGATTTGAATGATCTACTACAATAGCTGAGCTCTTTCACATGTAAACCCATGATCATTCTTGTGAATTCTATATTAATAGGGAGCTATGCCACAAATTTTTTTGCATACCTTCTTGATAATGATGAAGGGCCAAAAGAAGCAGCTGATTGTAAGTACATGCTAAATTAATGGAT
>JALPLW010199716.1:0-10989 GCA_024363205.1 Cereus fernambucensis
ATATATATATATATATATATATATGATAAATGAAGAAATGGTTAGCCAGTCTGAAATAATTATCTTGAGGACAGCCTTACTTATCATATTGGTGATTTAACTCAGAGACTTTTTTGCGTTTTCATCAACTTCAACCCAGTGATTTCCATAGACTTCTTGAAATATGCTTTTCCGGTTTTTGAATGTCAGCATTGACAATTTTCATGTATTTCAGTGGGTTAGTCTTGAAGCTTTAGTTCAATTCCTCGTTCAATTCCTCTCTTTGGCTGCTATGTGATGGCATTCATGAAGTCAAGTTTCCAAAGTCTGGAGAGCCCTTTTTGAAATGAGAGATTGAGAGCTTCCAACATCCTTGAAATGGCTTCGGCTTATTAACTTCTTAAAGCCTTAAGTTACGCTCCTGGGTTCAGGTATAACTGCTACAAGTGAATGTGGATGTCAGGTATATTTGACTGTTTTCTGTGACGCTTGTGGATTTCCAGCCTGATTAGAAGTATGCAAGTATAGTATTCATACCGTGCTGTTGTTTGCAGACATTGTACATTAGGGTAACATGCAGACATTTGCCACATAACTGATCTGCAGCATTGTATATTGACCATTTATATTTTACTCTTTCCCTTTGGCAAATGCAGGGACTAGGATGTCCTCAGGTGTTAACTTTGCAATCCCAATTGATATGGTTGTTCGAACAGTACCATATCTCATTGTTTACGGGACACCTTACAGCAACAGGTACTAAGAGTATCGTATCTTGCACAAGCTGGTTACTTCAGGTGGACTTGAAGTTCACCTTTTTCTTACTGCCTTCAGCAAATGTAAACTGTTGGAAAGCATGAAGTCAAAACGACACTAGTCATGGTCAGATGAGGTTTAACCTATGTACATCCTTTGCTGCCATTGTTTCTTCCACATGCCCAGGGAGCTGCTGCTTCGTTCAGCATGACAGAAAACCTGAAGTGTTGATGCTGTGTTGATTAGGAATATATTTTATTCCCTAGTATTATCTTGTATTTTATTTGATTATTATCTCTTAGACTTGCGTGTGTGATAAGCTAGGGTTTGCTGTGATCCCTTTTTATATATACATGTACTCATTAATGAACGGCCAAAAACGAGAGGCACTATTTCCAACCCTCAAACTCCTTTGTTTCTGTCTTTGTGTGTTTCGGTTTGTTCGTAGTATCTGAGCGTACCATTGAAGGAAGCCAGTCTAAAACCGCAACCATGATTGACGGAACTCCAATAAAGAGGTTCATCATTGACTTTGAATTACATTACCACCTGCACCCCTCGGAGGAACTAGGGCTTGTAATCATGGCTGTCATTTTTCAATGGTAAAAATTATGATCTTTCGGAGATAGCTGTAAGGACAGCCTTAAAAGCCTAGAATAAGCTTGGGTTTATCGAAGGAACCTAGGCGAAACCCGCAGCGAAAGCAGGAGACACCTTAGAGCTTCAAGCTTGGGAAGTGGCAGATTCGATGATCTCATCATGGATCCTAAATGTAATTAGAATTGGAGTTACGCACAATGTAGCTTATGCAGCAAATCACTATGGGGAACGTGGGAGAAACAATATGCCATTGCGAATGCCCCGAAAATACATCAGTTGAAAACAAGCATAGCCAATTGAAAGTAAGCAGGATTGAGTATAGTTGAATTTTACTCCACAATCACTGATTTATGGCTTGAACTTGGGAACCATGTGAAGGTTCCTTATTGCCCATATAACGGGTGTAAGTGCGCTATGGCAAATAAGATTGTTCAAATGATGAAAAGAAGGCACACCAGTTGGTGGGCCTGAACGATGACTCCTACTTGCAAATAAGAGTCAAATTCTTACCCATGACTTGCTACCCTCTTTGGATGGTATTTTTAACATGGTGACACAGGAAGAAAACCACAAAAGCATGCTGCTTGGAAGAGAAGATAGAAGCGAAAACGTTACTACCTTCACTGTGTTGTCTGGAGAACGATCATAGCCCCTAGTGATAGAAGAAAGAAACCCATATACACTATGTGAAGCGTAGCCATGAAGAGAGTAATTGCTCTGAATTAATTTGGTATCCATGTGGCTAGATGCCTAAGGCAGAGGTAGGGGCCGCGGTTGTGGTGCACAGGGAGGAAGGTTAGGCAACAATAAAAGGGTGTGGGTCTGGTCAAGTGGCAGCATATGCGACTATAGCAAATCGGCCCGTGGATCAGTAGCCTACAACCAGCAGCGGCAACGAACTTGGGCAAGCTATGCTTACGGGCTTCACATTTGAGCAAGTACGGAGGCTCTCAAGCCTCATTGAAACACCCAAACCAGGATATGAAAAATTATCATGTAATGATACTTGAATTTTAGATTCCAGGGCATCTTGTCTCATGATGGGAAATTTGAACTTTCTTAGCAAAGTGGAAACTATTGAACCTATTCCTATTGAATTCCTATTGAATTACTTGATGGAGTTTTTTGTGTGGTAAATTTACAAGGAACCGTGAGTTTGGGTTTGAAAATACAATTGAGCAATTTTTATGTACTCCAAAATTCCATTGTTATTTCGTTTCAATTGCTCAGTTAAGTAAAGAACTAACATGCCTAGCGATTTATGTGTGAGCTTAAGGGAAACTCAAGCAAGGGCCTTTGCAATATGGACATGAAGCTCGACTCTAGCACAATAATGGAGAATCAATGGATATAAACGCGATAAAGGGTCAGCCACCACCCAAACTAATAAAGGAATCCACCATCCAACTCTAAAGGCAATGCCACTAAACTAGATTAAAAGAATCCACTCATATCAACAACTAAACCAGTTTAGTTAATGTGAGATTTTAAGAGAAACGTTTTTAAACACAAAGTTATGCTTCTTTGTTCATCCAGTATAACACACAAATAGCGAAGGGAAGACTTTATAAGCTTCGTCCAAGCCTTTGTTGCCAAGTATGGAGTTTCGTTCCTAAGGAGCAAACCTCTAATCATGCTTAAACAAACCAGAATACAAAAGTGAGTTTAACTTAGCTATTTATGATTATGAGTCTAGTAAATACATGAGGTTTTAAGCTAAATCCAAGCTTGAACTATTTAATTAGCTCTAAGTAGTCCACAGGCACACGGGAGAGAGAAAAATAGCTGAGGTTGCTGGTTGTTTTGCAGTCATCCAATTAGCTCGCAAGTTTATCTTTATCTTCCTTCCCATTGGCCAACTTGTCTTCCAAGGCTACCAATCTTCAATGATAATGTTTCTAGGTGTTTTAAGGAGCCAATCAAGTAAGTAACCAAACCCTCCCCCTGAGTAGAAACCATCGTAAGTTCAAAACAGTCTATTTAGGCCTAATTGAACCAGCTGAGGACTAAATTTGATCAAGTTGGTTCTCCTGCGTATGCATGATTTAGGCATAATTTTTATACATAGTTAGATTCTTTAGGATGTTAACTAACACTCCAAGTAGAAAAATCAGCCCTACATTAAGTTTAGGTAAGGGATGTAGCCAGAATTTCAAAATGGACCAACAAGAGCTTAAGCTGCACTAGCTGAATGTCTAGGCCAAATGAGCAAAATGCCTTGGACTTAGACCAAAATTGATTGATCCTTCCAAACGTAGACATCTCAAGGAGTCCAACGAAGTAAGTCTCCCCCCATAGGATGCCTTAGGATCACTAAGAAATATTTTGTCCAAAACCACGCTTAGTTCTGGATTGGAAAATGATAACCAGGTAGAATTTGTGAGGCTTGTACTTGGCTGCCTTGTTTTTCTCTTTCTTGGATAGTACCTTGGGTTTGATTTGGATTACGGAACTCTCTATGGTGCCCTGCTCTGCATCGACCTCCTTTTCTTCAAGAGGATTTGTCCTCAAATTCAAAGGGTCTTTAAAACAGTCCTCCACATAAGGACTTAAGTCACCTACATTAAATGTGGCTGAAATAACCATATCTCCTAGGAGTTGTAGTTTCTATGCATTGTCTCCCACTCTCTCAATGATCTTGAATGACCCATCCCCTTGCCATGAGCTTATTTCTCCTTATGGATGGAAACCTCTCTTTCCTAAGGTGTACCAAACGAGATCTCCTGGACTGAACTCTAAATGCTTTCTATGCTTGTTTGCTCTTACTTTGTAGGTTGCATTTGCCTTCTCTATATGCTCCGTAATCTATTCATACAACCTTTTCATATCTTTGGCTTTTACCTTAGCATCATGGCTTACTCTTGATGTATCAATGGGAGTGAGAGGGTTAACTTCATACACACACTCAAAAGGTGAATGAAACATTTAGCATAAGATTGAGCTTTATTCTAAACAAATCAGCATGGGGCAGCTTCAAATCCTAATCTTTTAGGCTTTCACTAACCACACTCCTAGGCAAAGTGGTGAGAGTTTAGCTCGTTATCTCTGTTTAACCATCAGTTTGGTGAGAGAGGTTGTGCTAAACAAGAGTTTAGTGCTTAGTAACTTCCACAAACTCCTCCAAAAGTGGAACAGAAACTTGGAGACATGATCAAACAATGGTCGTAGCACACCATGGAGTCTAATGATCACTTTGAAATAAATCTCAGCAATGTAGCTTACATCATCAGTTTTATTAGCATGGAACAAAGTGAGCCATCTTAGAAAACCCGTCCACTACCACCATGATTGCATCCTTCCACCTTTGGGTTCTAGGGAGGGCCACAATAAATCCATACTCAGATCATTCGAAGGTTTTAGAGGTACAGGTAGTGGGTGTACAAACCTTGATGGAAATGACTCTTGGCTTTATGGCAAATCTAATAAGCTAAAATGAACTTGTGCATGTAGCCTCGCATCTTAGGCTAATAAGAATGCTCTTTCAAAATATCAATGGTCTTGTTTAGGCTAAATTGGCCAACTGGAGCACCCCCACGAGCCTCACGGACTAGCAATTCTCTTAAGGATCCCGTTGGAATGTAAAGCTTGTTGTTCTTAAATAGGTCCCCTTCTTAGATGATGTATAGACTATCTTTAAGATCTCCTTAAAAAATTCTCTTAAAATCTAGATTCTCTTTGTAAAGTTCTTGGATAGAATGAAACCCAAGGACTTCAGCTTCTAGAATAGAAAGTAGAGTGTACCCTCTTGATAGAGCATCCATGACCATATTCTCCTTTTTACTCTTGTGTTTGCAAGTAAAGTTGAATGATTATAGAAACTCCACCTATTTGGCATACCTAGAATTTAACTTTGTTGACCATTGATTTATTTGAGTGCTTGATGGTTTGAATGTAATACAAAAGGTCTATGCTTCTCAAAGCCCTCATAATGGCATAGAACTCTATCGTAAGTTTTGTAATTGCATCTAGAACTATTAAGTTTCTCACTAAAGTAGACAATAGGCCTCTTAGATTGGACTAGGATCGCCTCTATTCCAACTCCACTTGCATCACATTCAAGCTCAAACAGATCTTCAAAGTTTCGGAGGGCAAGGACTGGTACTTGGCATAACTTCTGTTTGACTTCTTCAAATGCTCTATGGGTAGCCTTAGTTCATTGAAATGATCTGTTCTTCATGCACTCAGTGATTGATGCCATGATTGAGCTGAAATCCTTCATAAATCTCCTGTAAAATGACGCTAAAGCATAAAAGCTTCTCACCTCTGAGATTGTCTTAGGTTGGGGCCAAGTTTGGATGGCTTCCAGCTTGCTTTGATATAATTGGATCCCCTTGGTTGAAACTACATAACCTATAAAAGTGAGTCTCGAAGTGAAAAACTCACACTTCTCTATTTTGCCGTAGAGTTCCTTCCTCTAAGGACTTGAATTGCTTGTCTTAAATGCTCATTGTGATCTCTCTCATTTCAATTGTAAACTAAAATATCATAAAAGTATACCACTATAAAGTGAACAATGAAAAGTTTAAGCACTTCATTCATCAATCTCATGAAAGTATTAGGGGCATTAGACAATCCTAACGGCATGATATGCCACTTATATAACCCTTGCTTTGTTTTAAAAGCTGTTTTCTATTCATCACCATCTCTTATTTTGATTTGATGGAATCCACTTCTCAAATTAATTTTGGAAAAAACTTTGGCACCATGTAACTCATCAAGCATATCATCAAGCCTAGAAATGGGACATCTATACTTGGTTGTGATGTTGTTAATAGCACGACTATCTACACACATTCTCATGGTTCTATCCTTCTTAGGCACTAGCAAGGCTGGAACAGATCAAGGACTCCTACTTTTCCTAATGTATCCTCTATCAATAAGCTTTTAAAGATGCCTTTTTTTGTTAGTTTATGTAGGGTTACACATATAGGCTGGTTTGTTAGGTAGTGAAGCCCCTGGTAGTAGGTCAATGTAATGCTCAATGCCTCTAATTGGAGGTAATCCTGAGGTAGATCACTAGGAAAGACATCCCCAAACTTATATATGGGTTGAGCTAGTGGGCGTAAAGGTGTCTCTTCCTCTCCTTTTTCCAACACAAGCAAGGTGTAAACTATTTCACCATCGCTTATGGAGCTCTTACCCTATATTTCACTCAAAAACAAGGCTTTCTCACTTGTGTTTCCCTCCCTATTCATCTTAATGCTAGGTTGGACTCGACTAGGAGCCAAAGGAGCTAAACTATAGCTATGGCCTTTAACCTTAAAAGAGTAGGTGTTGGTCTTTCCATGATCAATAACTTTTTATCAAACTGTCATGGCCTATCAAGCAACATATGATAGGCATTCATGGGTAAAACATCACAAACTAAAGCACCTCATCTTTAAAGTTACCAACAGAATAAGCAATTAGGGCTTGTTTAGTCACATGAACTTCATTCCATTTTTAAGCCATCGTAATGAATATGGTCGAAGGAGAGCTGACGTTTGTCAATCAAATAAATTAAGGCAGCACTAGTGCAACTACCCTTATCAATAATTAGCCTACATACCTTACCTTGGATAGTACACCATTAGTAAAAGATATGCTATCTTTGGCTTTCTTCCCTTGAACCCTCTATGGCATGGAGAATCCTTTAGAGAACCAAGAGCCCCCTCCCCTAATCAGGAGCTAGAATAGTGGCATCCTCCTTTTCTTCACTTGATTATAAGGTGATTTGATTAATCTCTTCAATCTCCTTGATGGTGAATACCCTCCTATTTGGATGGTTAGCTTGAAAGTGGCCATAGCCTTGACACTTAAAGCATCGCTTACCATGAAGCTTCATAGGGAACTCTTTGACAACCACTATGCCCTTATCCTTGCTTTTATCCTCCCTTGGGACAATCTTGGGCTTAGGATGAGCAAAGGATTTAGCTGGAGTGTTTAGCCATGAGAAAGAACCAGAGAAAGCCCTCTTGTTCTTGGAATGTCTTTCAACTTTGATAGCCAGTTTACACACGTCTTTAAAGGTCTAATAAGCTTGTAACTCAACCGTCTCAACAATGCTAGAATTAAGGCCCCTCAAGAACTTAGCCATGGTATGATCTAATTCTTTTTCCAAGCCACTCAAAATTTAGAGCTGCTCAAATTGTCTGATGTATTCCTTCACACTCAAACATCCCTAGCTTAGGGAGGTGACCCTTGCATAAAGATCATGCTTATAAATTATCAGGGAGAAACTGTTTATGCATCCGTTTCTTGAGTTTGGACCAAGTTCAAGTCCGAGACTTGCCTTCCTTGTTTCTTTACCTTTGAATGTTTTCAAACCAAAGAGAGGCATACTTTGAGCTTGAGAACAACAACCTTGATTGCTTTCTCATCGAAGTATTCCTTAATATCAAAGAATCAATCGAAGGATTGGATCCATTAAAGACAAAGATCCGGATTTAAACTACCCTCAAAACTGAGGAGGGTCAAACTTCATGTCTCTTAAGTCATCTTGGGGTTGTCTGGGAGTTTTCTTCTCCTCCATAAGGACTCATTATCTTGGGATGAAGATGATTAAGATGAAGGGGAATTTCCCCTTCGAGAACCATGGTGCCTCCTTCTTCCTCCTCCTGGATCATCCCTAAGGCTAGCTAAAACTTTCTCCAATATGATGGTTATGGTGGCAACCTCAGTGGATAGGGTTTGGAATTGGAGCTGGAAGATAGAATTTCCTCTTCCCAACTCATGAGCTTGTCCTAGATTAAGTCCTCTAGGAACTCTTGGTTTGGGAGCATTACTTTCTTCTTTCCCAGAAATGGATGGGATTTTAGTAGACAATGTTTTTGAGGTACTTAGTACTTTTATAGCTACGATTGTGTTTAGGCTGAGTAAGGTTCTGTGTGAGCTTAAAGGAACATGGATGGGAGTAGAACTAGATCGCAAATTAATAAAATAGTAAGAGAATCACTCACCAGCTTATGCTTTAATACCACTTGGATGCGTGAGCTTCAGCAAAACTTATGCAAGGACCTTTGAAATCTGAATAGTGAGCTTGATGCTAGGACATCAACAAAGAATCAACGGATACGAAGGGGATAAAGGGTCAGCTAACACCTAAGCTAATCAAGGAATCCACTTCCTAACTCTAAAAACAATGCCACCAAGCTAGATTAAAGGAATCCACTCAGATTAACAACTAAACTAGTTTAGCTAATGTGAGATTTTAAGAGAAAAGTGTTTAAACACGACGTTATACTTCTTCATTCAGTTAGTGCAACGTAAAAATAGCTAAGGGAGGTCTTCATAAGTTTCTCCCAAGCCTTTACTACCAAGTATGGAGTTTCCTTCACAAGGAGGAAACCTTTAATCATGCTTAATCAAACTTGAATACAAAAGAGAGTTTAACTAAGCCCATTATAAATCTGAGTCTAGTACACACATAAGATTTTAAGCTAAACTCAAACTTGAACATGTTTAATTAGCTCTAGATAGTCTACTGGCACATGGGAGAGAGAAAAATGGCTACTGGAGGTGGTTGGTTTTAATTGTCGAATCAGCTTGCAAGTTGATCTTTATCTTCTTTCCCATTGGCCAACTTGTCTTCCAAGGCTGCAAATATTCAATGATGATGTTCCTCAATGTTTCAAGGAGCCAAGAAAGCAAGTAGGCAGATCACCAAACCCCCCTCTCCCTTAAGTAGAAACCATGGTAAGTTCAAAATAGTCCATTTAGGCCTAATTAACCCGGCTCAGCACTAAATTTTGATCAAGTTGGTTCTCTTGCCTATACTTGACTTAGACCTGATTTTTATGCATAATTAGGAACCTTAGGATGTTAACTAACATCTAAGTAGAAAAACTCAACCCTAGATCAAGTTTAGGTAAGGGATGAACCAGAATATTGAAACGGGTCAAAAAGGAGCTCAAGCTGCACTAGCTCACTGTTTAGGCCAAATGAGCAAAATGCCTTGGACTTAGGTCAAAAGTGAGTTATCCTTGCAAAATTATACATCTTAGGGAGTCCAACAAAGTAGAATTTGGCCATAGGATGCATTAGGATCACCAAGAATCATGTTGTCCAAAACCATACTTAGTTTTGGATTAAAACATGAGAACAATGCTTGAATTTGTGAGGCTTGTACTTGGATGCCTTGTTCTTCTCTTGCCTGGACAGTATCTTGGGCTTGATTTGGATTAAGGGACTCTCTACGGCACTTTGCTCTGCATCAGTGATGTTTACTGATGAACTTTACGATACAAGATTGGATCTCGAGGAGCCTAGTTAGAATGGATGAATTGAGAGGAGGATTCTACTGCTTTAGTGAGACGGCAACCGTGAAGGTACAAGCTAATATAGTAGACTTTCAAATTCTATGGAATAGTCAGCTTGGGCACTTGTCAGATCAAGTTCTTTCTTTGCTTTCTAAAGATCTAGGTGTTAATAGTTGTTTTGGAAATAATAAGGTTGATCCATGTCATGTATGTTTTCATGCAAAGCAAACTCGAAACCAGCTTAATGTCAGTGATAGTAAGGTTGTTATTTATTTAAATCATACATTGTGATATATGGGGCTCTTATAGAATTTGCATGGCGGTTCACATTATTTCTAACTATCGTAGATGATGCTAGTAGGGCAATTTTAAATCTATTTAATGACAGAAAAAGGGAAGTGGATAGTATTATCTACAACCTGGTTATTATGGTGAATAATTAATTTGGAAGGAATGTGAAAATTATTAGCCATGGAATGGCCTTGCGTTCAAATGTGGATCAATGCTTCAATTTTATTCAGAAAAAGAAATTCTTCATCAATCTAGTTGCATTGATACCCCTTAATAGAATACTAGGGTAGGACGGAAACACCATCATGTCTTAAATGTTAGTCGGGCACTTTGTTTCCAGGCACCTTTGGAGTTCTCATGTGAATGTGCCTTAAGCACTACCTACCTCATTAATCGAAGCCCAAGAATGATTTTACAGGGCAAAACCTCTAACGGGGTCCTCTTTGGAGTAAATCCTAGCTGTGATCATTTAAAGGTTTTGGTTAGTCTATGTTTTGCACACCTAAGATCAAAACTAAATGACAGCTTTGCTCATCAAATTCAAAGGATATTTTTATAGGATATCCTTACATGAAGAAAGGTTGGAAAGTCTGTCATTTGGCAACTCATGAAATATTCATGAGTAGTGATGTGGAATTTGATGAACACATTTTTCCATTTGCTTCCGATAGGGTGTTATAAATAATCAAGCAAATGACGCTCAACTTGAAGGTATTTGAAATTTTGTGATTGGTGATGGGTTAGAAATTTTGGGCATATATGAAAACCCACCGGCTGGGGCAGGTGACACGGTACAACATTGTGATGAAGTCCAAACTGGGCCACCTATGACAGAAATCGGGCCGACCCGTGTTGACTTGTCTACTATAATGCCAATAGGCCGACAGTGCACTGCCTGCTCCTAATGATGTCACTTGAGCTGATCAAATTAAGGTTCAGGGGTGGGTTGAGAGTTCGGTCATGAGCATCAGCAAACATGGTTTTCTTCACCCTATCCCTATCCGACTATCATGCAAGTCGGCATACCCTTAACCATGGCTCTGACCCTGCAGGTACTCTTGGGTCATCCGATTACGTGTGCCTCTCAAACCTTCCCTTTATAGAAAATGAGATTTTTCACTATTTT
>JALPLW010208140.1:3949-14051 GCA_024363205.1 Cereus fernambucensis
GGGAAATAACGATGAGGAATTTGAATGACAGAGTAGAATAGAAAACACTTAGGTTGGAATTAATAGTACGAATATGCTAGCAAATCAATTATTAACCTTGCCAAGCAAACCTCAAACATGCACACGAATGGATAGAATGACATTTAAGCTCATCTCCTCCCTCTCTCAAGGGTCGAAGACTAATCCTACAACTATAATCACCTATTCTCATTGGACTAAAAGTCGAAGAATTACAAGTTACATAATCTCAAATCCGAATTAGAATCTCAACTATTTTCATGTTGAAGCTCTAATCGTCTACCAAGCCGCACTAAGGTTTCGTCTCTCAACGTTCCCCTAAACTCTAGCAATTTTGAGTTTGAGACGATGAAGTGGGATTGAAATTGATTGAGTTGTGCTCCTTATTAAATCATTCAGAATTTATAAGTAAATAAATCAACAAACATAGAGCTAAATAAAAATTCGCACATCTATAAGCTTTAATTAGCCTAGAAATACCCATTTTTCCTAATTACGGGTTCACTTTTTCCTTTTGTAAAAAAGGCACTTCAAACACTTTCTATGTTCAATTTTAAGGCTAAGAGTGATTAGGGTTCTTGGGTTTTTGTTGATTGAAGATCTTGAAGACTTTCATTCTCCACTCCATTAATCCAAGTTTGTTCTTCTTTCCCTCTCTTTTCCTCTTTTAATGGTTTTGTTTAGCTCATTTGGGCATGTTGTTGTGATAGTTGCATTGCTAAGATGATCATTAGTAAGTAGTGACCTCAACTTGGGTTAGGGATTAGGAGTTAGGATGGCATAATAAACTTGGTATGAACTTGTCTTGTCTTAATCTTCAAGTTATTTGGGGGTTTCATCTTCCATCCGCTAAGTGTTCGATGAAATGCCTATAAGGACGTTTCATCTAATACTTGGGGTGAATAATCACACCAAGAGGTGGGCACTTGTCCTTTGTGGATAAACGAGGAGAGAACAAGGTTTAGGTATGAAAATAAACAAAGACCTTGTTAGGCGCAAGTTGGCCATATTCATCCTTAACCTTCAAGCCCCTATGAAAATAAGTGGGTTTGGTGATTAAGGTTGCCCTTACTCTCCGAAAGGAGGTTTGGGCGGTCTTGAGCAAGCCACTCATCTCTTTTATGAATAATTTATCGATTAAGTCAAGTTTAGAAATTCATGCCTAGTATGAATAAGTAGCCACTGGCGCCTAGTCCCTTTACCCAAGTTCTCCCTCCAATTGAACTTTAGACTACTATCTCATGTAACCTTCGTTCCTTTCACTCTCAAACTTACTCTTCACCTCTATAGATACAACCTAACCACTAAGTTAGGTACCCGAAAGTCTTGCTCTCAATGGACGACACCCTAAGTATGTGGCGATAAACCATTCACTTTTCCAATCAAACAGATAGTAATACTGAATTCATGATATTGAGCTATTTCTATTTGTGTGATATGCCATTATGCCTGAACTGAGACCACCCTATCCCTAAGGTTTTACAAACCCGATGCCCTCCTCTGTTGACGACATATGTGTAAGCCAAGCTAGACCCTACATCATTGAAACTATGAAGGCCTTGATGGATTTGAAGTCTGACCCTCCACCACCTAGAGTCTCGAATGTACCCTTCTGTACTCAGATTAGGCCACACCCCAGTACAACATGAACTCAAAACACACAAAAAACAGTAAAAAGACATACCTAAAACCCATTAGTGCCGCAGGAGGGGTGGCACAAGTTGGTCATGTGCTGCTGATAAAGACTAACTTGGTGGTTTTCTTCATTCTAAACCACACAATAGCTGCCAATCTATGCATCCCTGACTCGAAACCACACAAACTAAATCAACATGGCCGCATGTGTGCTTCTCGTGCTAACCCCTTTGTGGCGCGTTGCACAAGTGGACGACATTAGTCAACTCATCAGTGGCCAATCTACTTAATAGCATGGTATTTTCATTGGATTGGTTGCTTGTTACAGCCATGCGTTTCGCTTAGGTGGTAGTGGGTTTGCAAGATCATCATTTGGTATGTTTGAGCGACGATTTTATGGGAACCATAGGGTTTGGGGTTGGAGGTTGCACCAAAGCAGGACCGAGGGGAGTGATAGTGTGAACTGAGTAAGGCAAGGAAAAACCTCGGTGACCAACTGTGAGAGACAGAGAATTTAGGAGTTAGAAAGCGAGAGAAAGAGTCTTGAGGGCTTGTAGGGGAGAGACGAGCTTCGAGTATATGAAGAAAGTGAATGGTCATGAGGGTTCTGAGGACTCAAAAAAATATTAAAAAGGTAGTCTTAGGTTTAATTAGGGTTTTATTCAAATGTTTTGTGTGGTTTTGGTTTTAAAAAGATATTTTTTAATATTGATTTACTTTAAACCTTTTAAGGTTATTATTCATGGCAGGTTATTAATGTTTAGATGAATTATAATTTTCACTATATACAAGTTCATAGGATGTGAAGCACGTAAATAATTCATTAGTTGAATTAAAATTTCACATTAGTTTTAATTATGAATGCATGAACTTGTTCAATGCAAAAATGTCGATTATTACATGCTCGTTTGTTATATAAATTTGTTTTATATAAAACAACCTAAAGTTATAAAATTTCATATTAAGTAATTTATAAATAATCATTTGGATTGAAGTTACATGGATTTGTTTCATATATTAAATTAGTTTTAATATACAATTGTTATGTAATTTAGTTTTACATGGATTTATTAAATATCTATGTGATATTCAAATGAATGCTAATTTGTTTATGGGCCATATAAATGTGTTGCTTTATGGGAATTCTATAATTGAA
This sequence comes from Cereus fernambucensis, assembly GCA_024363205.1. Taxonomy (NCBI): domain Eukaryota; kingdom Viridiplantae; phylum Streptophyta; class Magnoliopsida; order Caryophyllales; family Cactaceae; genus Cereus; species Cereus fernambucensis. The sequence goes on from JALPLW010208140.1 coordinate 6,759, forward strand.
TTATTTAAATTTTGCAGTTCATGATTGTATGAGATGATTATGAGTTTAGCCAAAATTTCGATCATATGTCATGAATGATGAAATTTTAATAATTTAATTGCTCAACAAAATGTGCCTTATGTGCATCATTTAATGTAGGCTTGTAGATATGGCAACAAACACTACAATAATTGGTGAATTGCCTACTGGTTAGATGGTAGATGGCAACGATTATGACATGTGAAAATGAAAGATTCAATATCTTCTGAATGAAAGAGACTTACTAGAATACTTGACGATAGACAAGTTTCTTCCATCAGACAAAGTCAAGGACGACAAGCGCATTGATACTAGTACTGTGCAGTATTATAAACGCCTCCTGGCCTACTAAGACCGGTCGAAAAAGGATCGCAAGGAATGATTTACTATGTTGTACTACATGCACAGTAATTTGATTGGAGAGTTTAAGGTATGTCCCATGGCTAAGCACATGTGGGACCAACTCAAAATCCATTTTGGATAAAAATCCAAGACAAGGCTTCGTACCTTGCTCTTAACATGGACGCAGTATAAAATGGACTCCATTCGTACGACGGTTGAGCATCTACAAACCATAAGTGCCATGATTCATGATCTTAAGGCCTCAATTAAGGAGATCTTTAAGGGGAACAAGTCCTTAATATGGTTCGGCCTATTCCTAATGAAACTAAACATCAGGGTAATGTAAAGATTGTCTTGACCAATCTAGATCACTTAAGGACCTTCGAAGAAATCCAAAGTCACCTTAAAATGGATGAAAAACGCCTAAAAATGTTCAATACTCCTAAAGTTGCTCTTGTTGATAAGGGAAATAGGCTTCGAGGCAATAAGAATCAAATAAGGCAGGCAATATAAGAAAGGCTCCTGTCCCCCTCAAAAAGGTATTCCAAAGGATGGTAAGAAGCAAAAGGCTAAAGGCAATGGAGAGAAAAATATAGCACGTGTGAAGTGCTATAATTATTGAACGAAAGGTTATTATGCTTAGGATTATCCAGAGCTTGCCAAGGTACCTTTCTCCACTTACTCTCCTGAATTGTATGTTAGTTATCATGGATTAGTTGCTAATTCTTTTCCTAATTAGATTGTAGATATGGGAGCAAGCAGACATATAATTTCAGATACAGGTAGCTTTGTGGACTTTCACCACTACTCGATGGGTTCACAATATGTCATGTTATGAAATAGCTATTAGGAAGATATCCTAGGTGTTAGAACGTACCATCATAGATTACGCAGAGGACGTATATTGCTTCTCTTCGATCCTCTCTATGCACCTGGGGTGAAATTTTACCTTTTATCTTTAGTTTCTTTGATGAAGTCTAGATTTTCTTTCAATTCTTGTACTTATGGTTTAGACATTTTGTATGGTGGCAATGTGTTTGGCCACTTACCTTGAGACGTGTATTTCTTGTTCTTGATTTGAATGTTTGTTATAATAATTCTTCATCAGTCTTTGTCTCGCATTTTGATTCTGATTTTGAATAAATTAAATAGCATGCTAGACTTGGCCATATTAGCCAAGATAGAATAAGTAGACTAGCTAAATAAGATCTTTTAGACCAACTTACTAAGGTTAGGTTGCCTACATCTAAGTCATATCTAGCTAGCAAGGCGACTGTGAAGCCTTCTGGTAAGGCTTCAAGGGCGCCTTCAGAGCTCATTAACTATGATATTTGTGGACCCATGAATGTAAAATCACATCATAAGGCTTTCTATTCCCTCACTTTCATAGATGATCATTCAGGATATAGGTTCGTGTACCTAGTTAGAACAGAAAGTTATGACTCTTCGGACTGATCGTGGTTATGAATATCTCTCACACATGTTTAAAGCATTCTGCAAGGAAAAAGGTATGCAAAGCCAACTTACGATCCCTACATTCCACAACAAAATGGTGTTTCTGAGCAAACAAATCAAACATTGGTTGACATGCCCAGATTAATGCTGGCACATGCCAACCTCCTAATTAGTTTTTGGGGGGATACGTTACTCACGGCACCTTATATTCTTAACCATGTGCCAAGTAAGAGCATATCTGGGACTCCATATGAGTTATAGAATGGTAGAAAGCTCTATTTGGGGCATTTATGCCCATAGGACTCGGATGGTTAGGTATATAACCCAAGCCATGAATGTGGGAAACTTAGTGCTAGGGTCACCAAAATGGTGTTTATAAGGTATCTTTCAAATTCAAAGGGGTATGTTGTGTTTGAAGAACACCTCAAGAGTGGCATGAAGGAAATAGGTTCCCGTAATGTTGATTTCCTTGAGGATGAGTTCTCGAGTGTAGGTAAAATAAAGGACCTCAAGTTGTATGAGCTATAACAAGATAATCTCCTATCTCTCGATAGGGGGGAGAATTTAAACACTGGTTGTGTCACCGAGGACAGTATCCTTCTTGTATCTAAAAGAGAGGGCGAGGTTTTGGCTGGCCAAGAGAATCAACCTGAGAATAAGGTTCATCCTCAGTCCTGAATTACTAAGCATGAGGTTAGTCCACTTATTCAGAAGTTCAGTTCTCTTAGAGATATTGGGAGTAATTCTTAACGATTGAGGATTCTATACCTTCTAGAGATAGAGGAAGGAACACCTTAGTAAGTCAAACCAATGACGGTCCTAGACTCTAGAGAAGTGACTGTAGAAGAATTCCTCGATGGCATTTTCAAAAAGAAAAGGAAACATTCATGTGCATTCCTTTGGAAATAGAAGAGCCTATCTCGTTTTCAGAGGCTATTGATTCACTAAACCACAAAAGGTAGGGATGGAGGCTATGGGGGATGAAATACACTCTATGGTAAGAAATAAGGTCTGGGAACTTGTTAATCTTCCCCCCAAACATAAATCAATTGGAAGCAAGTGGGTTTTCAAGATAAAATATCAGGCTGATGGATCGATCGATAAATTTAAGGTCCGCTTAGTGGCAAAGGGGTTTACCCAAATTGAGGCTGTAGAGTACATAGAGATTTTTCTTATGTGGTGATAATTACCTGTGTTTGCCTACTTCAGGCCCTAGTTTGCCCACTTTAGGCCCTAGTTTGCCCATTCGGATTTAGAATTATTTCAAATAAACACAAAGATTGCTTCCTGAATTGAAATCTTAAAGAAGAAATCTAAATGGAACAACCATGAAGTGGGCAAAGCTTATCGTCTTAAAAGATCTATTTATGGTCTCAAGTAGTCTTCTAGAAACTGCTATTTCAGATTCCATGAAGGCATTATTTCTTTTAGCTTAAACATAGTTTTTCAAGACCACTGCCTGTATGTCAACAAAACTACAGAGGGGATTATGTTCATTACTTTGCATGTTGACGACATACAGCTGGCTGGAAACAATATAGATATGATCCGAACCACTAAGAAGTGGTCATCCTTTACCTTCGAGATGGAATATGGGTGAAGCTAGGTATGTCCTAGGCGTAGAAATGACTCAGAGCCATTCTAAGAAGTTTCTTGGTTTAAGTTAAGAAGCATACATAAATAAAATGGTGAAATTTTTTGGATGCATTATTCTAAGCCCGTGAACACTCCAGTTGAAAAGGGTCTAACCTTAAGTGTTGACCAATGTCCTAAAAAAGACAAAGGAAAGGAGAGAATGAGTAATATCCCCTATATAAGTGCAGTAAGAAGTTTAATATACGCCACGTTATATACACGGCCAAACACTTGCTTTGCAGTTAGTTTGGTAAGTCGTTACTAAAGTAATGTAGGACCACTCATTGTGAAGCCGTCAAGAGAATCTTTCCCTACCTATATGGTACAAGTGACCTAGTCCTTTTATACCAACGCAGGGACCTTAGGTTAAGAAAATATTCAGATGTTGATTAGGGTGGTAATCTGGATGAGTCCAGGTTAACCTCAGGATATGTATTCATCCTAGGTAGAGGAGCCATATCTTGCTACAGTAAGAAACAAGACTATATACCACTATCAACTATAGAAGTAGAGTATGTTCCTTATTACCTTACTGCTTAGGAAGTAATATTGCTGAGTAGTTTTCTCTAAGGTCTTAATTACGCTCCTAACATTGATGATCTTGTAGAAATGATGTGCAATAATACTGCTATCATCTACTTAGCTAATGATCTAAAGTTTCACAAGAAAAACTAAGCATATTAATAGGCATTATAAATTTGTTCGAAACGCCATAAAAGAGAAAGAAGTCACCATTAAGTATATATCTACAAGTAAGATGATAGTGGATCTTTTAACTAAGCCTATTCCTAGACATGCTTTTAAAGCTGATGTGATGAGTCTAATTCTAGATAGGACTTACTTTTTAGGTGTATCTAAGTGTATAATGGACATGTTTTTTCATGTATTAAGTATTTATGAAATAAAGGCTGACGTTTCTTTTTCAAACATTCCTAAATATGCAAGTACATTGTAAGGCACATTAAAATGTCGTCAGGTTTCTAATTGGCCCAATCACATAGGCAATCACCCTACTACTTGAGAAGTAGGCAAGATGGGACTTTTTGATATGAACACTAGATATGTGTAATATTGAAATATCATTATACTTTTGTTGTATGAATGATAAGTTATAAAATCTAGTAGTTGTCTTAGTAAGTCTAAGATGAGACTTGTGAAAGTCAAATGAAATACAATGATTTCATATCAAAGCCTTATAGCCGAATCTTAAGTGCCGAGGTTAACAATAGGTGTGTTGATCTAATGACTTAGGTTGGTTTTTTAGGTAAAAGCCAGACTTATGATTCCCACGGCGCAGAAGATTGACATGCCCAACTTAGTACGAGCTAAATGTTGACCTATTTGGTGAGTGACAAGCGAGTTCCCTTTCTTTGTCACTGTGTGACCCTCATTGGCAATACTCTTTAATTTGGAGTGATAATATGTACTTAAAGCATGATGTTTCTACCTTAAAGTGTTTTCCAAGGGCTAAGATGTATACGGTCTACGGGGACATATTAGGAAAGCATTACGCTAAGATGAAGTATTTTGAATTATCTAAGGAAGAACCATTTCCCATCACCATATCGAGTTGGGCAATTATATTCAGTATATAATCAATTGATATATCGACAGGTATAAAGGAAAAATGTATGCTATTGATGATGTTTAAATGATTCGGGGAATTGATATTTTGTAAAACTGTTATATCGCTCAGATGGTGACTTGATATAACACTATTTATTTGTTTTTTGTCGCACGCTCCATTCCTAGTATGAAACATGAGAAGATTTGTTGGCACAGATATTTGGGACTTGTGGTTTATGTGATCGAGTGGGAGCTGTTGACTAAAGAAGTAATAGACACTTAATCGTACACATAATTATACCATAATCACAGTTGATTTGGCCATTACAAGGTGATTAATTCATTATTAATCAGCCAACTCAATTTCATGATTATGTTACAGGCATTATGCTACCATAAAATAGGGGTGATCAGATTAGGGAAGCCACACAACTCAAAAGTAAACATTCCCTAGATCTAATGTGCTCTCTGCTCTGCCTCACACTAGTCTAGCCATCTTTACGATGGGGTTTGGACTCCTTATTGACTCTAGTAGCTAACTAATTCATGGGTAGCATTCAGCATACAAGATCCGTGTTAAAGCTTCCGCATCAAGGTGACTCATAATATCCGACAAAAGTTGAGTGATGTTCTTTTGAGTTAAAAATTACATATTTTCTCAGAGTTAATGATAATACTTTTCTCAGTTATAATCGTAATGGCGATGATATTAACAACAATGGAGATAATAATGCTAATGTCCATAATAACAATAATAGCTTTAGCACTATTAGTAATAATGACAATAATGAGGCTATATAGAAAGGGGAACCAAATTATTTTGTGTGGTTAAGTAAGTGAGGATGGATGCTTTGGTAATCAAGAAAAAAACCAAGGTGTTAAGGATATAACTAGTAAAAAAAATTATGTGAAAGTTCACAACCATGAAATTGTACATGTGGGGCAGAAATAAGGCCATTTTTATCGTTGTCAAGCTATGAATAACTATTTTATAAAAAGGAAGACATTCTGAAAATTTCAGGTACATTTACTGCCTGTACCTTACACAAATTCACATACGTTCATATATATCAAAATCTCAAGATATATTGTTCTTTAATAAATCCTTTTCAAGCATTGTTTTGTCACATAATCAAGTGTACTCACCAATTATCAATCATCAGGGCTTATATCCTTCAGCTTAGCGATGCTACCTCTGGTCAGACTTCTTGATCAGCTTGGTAGGTGTACACCTGTTAAAAGATCACACTGTGCTCAAGAGCCTATAAGTTTACATCGCACTTCCATATAATAACAGGTAAACCGGTTTTACTCTTATTCTCTCTGCCCCCTCTCACTCTCTTGTTTTGAACTAAAGTGGAATTGATATGCAGGTGCCCAACAAAATCATTTGAAGAGTTTACTTTACAGTATAGGGATAAACATATTGGACTTTGGCTCATTCTTCGAAATATTTTTGTGTTTTTCTATTTTAGGCAAGGAATCAGTGAGCAAACCTCCCCTTAACAAGGCCGAAGGAAACAAGAAGTGGAAGCAAAGTCTTGTGTCTAGTTGATTCCGTTAGATGCTCATAGTGTACTCTGGCATAGCATGAAGACTTGAGTAAGCATGTTTAAGGTGGACTATTGGGAGACGGCTAATCTAGTTATATTGTGATTATGTGAAGACTAAATTGTAGTTCAAAGTTAATTTGAATGCCTTCAGTTTGTTAAGATTTGGGAGTGTGAAATTATTTCACTAAAATCGTGTAGTTTATACATAACCTTGTCCACTTTTGGATGGCAGTAATGTCTCCAGCCATTAAGACTTCGACTGCTAGTGTGATAGCAAATGGTTAGAATGACAAATTGGGTAATTCGTATTTGGGGGTGTTATAACGTATAGGGAGCTATAGTAGAAATTTTCTATTTCAAATTCTTATTGTTAAGAACACATAAATTCCCTTGATATTTTAGTGAACCATCGTCACATATTACAAGACCTGGAGGATTTCTAACACTTCCATCCTCCTTCGTTTTTACAAGCTTAAGGTCTGAATCTTGGGCTTGAATAAAATCATCTAATAAGGTGGAATGTTCCTTCATTGACTTGAGTCTTCCATTAAAGCCATTCCAAAACAACTCTATGTCAAGCTTTTAAATATCTTTCTTAATGGATGCGGGTACACCAAGAAGTATATTTATACTATGGAAAGATTTTCTATTCGAAGCATCAACAATCACATTGGCATCTCCACACTGGTCCTGAATATCATGGGTAGTGTACATCTTGCATGAA
>JALPLW010220702.1:1208-13356 GCA_024363205.1 Cereus fernambucensis
TAGTTATAGGTTATTCATTCAGGATCTTGAGTTTGTTCATCTTTAAAAAGAAACTATTACACGTTTACAGTTGTAATTGATTGCTTTTTTTAGTCGTTGATTGCCTCTAAATTAAAAATTACCTCAATAATTTTTTTCCATATTGTTACTGATTGGGGAAAAATAAAACCTCGGCTAGGCCTAATCTGCTGACCCAACCGAATCCAGCCCAAACTGTGAGGAGTGAGCCTTGGGGGGAAGAATCCATGGGCTTCCCACCGGGACCCTCCCTTCTGTTCCTATGACCATACCAGGGCCCAAAGCAATTTGACCATATTAGAAATTACCATTTTATCCCTTACTACAGGTAGTATAAATAGTCACCTACCTACCTCGAAAAAAGGGTTAGCAGTCTGACGCATCTGACATTTTCTTTTGCTATCAGCTTGTATTTGGAACGTTTGACTAACTTGACCGTCGAAGAAGCGTTCCCCGATCCAAAAAATCGAGGGTGCCCTTTTTGCAGGTACAGCTCCGCGAGGTCTGCATCCTCAGGTGCCGCTCATGTGCCGTTGAAAAGCCCACTCTATCAGCCCATTTTACCATCAGCAGCAGTTTCGAACCGTTCTTACCGAATCAGATTGGCGCCGTTTGTGGGGACTGAGTGGTAAAGATGGTTGTAAGCAATGCCACCCAAGCACAGACCAAGAAGGGCAAAGCTCCTGTGGTTGAGGTTTCTCTGCCATCCGAGGCCTAAGATACCTCTGAGAGTTCTCGAACCAATCCAGCTCAGCGAAACCCCCTTGAGAGGGAACCTTATGTCACAGTGGACGCCCTTAAGAATTTGATGTCAACAATGACTGATACCATCATGTGGAAGGTTTCTGAACAAGTACAGAAGGCCACAGAAGCAGCTAACTCCACACAACCACTCCTTTATTTTGACTACGTACCTACAGTCGAGGACGAGCCTTCATACGGGCACGCTTAAGCTCCCTCTTTTCAACATGGCACGTAAGAATGGCCACCTTCACCGACAAGGAGAGAAGGGATCCCTAGGAGGAAGGCTGGGGAGATACCCCCTGCAGGGGTGATCTTGATGACCAGTCATGCAGTCAAGAGCGTTCAGTCAGATCCACCATTGCTTTGACCCCATATGCAACTCACTCCCGACGCACGGTCTGGGTCGAAGATTAAGAGCAAATGTCCAAGCCTCGAGCGGGTACCTCACGGCAGTCAGGGACTGCCGAACAAGAGCCCCGCTGAGAGCGCACTCATAGTCTGTCGCCAAGAAGAGCTAATCCAATGCACAGAAGTGCATCATTGCAAGAGGTTGAGCGACGCTCTTATATACCTATCAAGGTGTCAGGCTCGGCCCCAAGAACTGTGGTACCCTTTTCGACACCCTTCAATGTAGACATCCCTAACGCCCCAAGATATGGGAAGGTTACGATGCCCACCATAGACCTGCATGATGGAACCATTGACCCGGAGGAGCATCTAGAGGTGTACAAGGCCCATATGTATATTCAAGATATGGATGATGCGACATATTGTCGTTATTTCCCAGCCACGTTGAAGAGAGTGGCACAGTTGTGGTTTAATGGCTTGACCCTGGAGATGATCTCTTTTTTCTAGGACCTCGCGGACAAGTTCATCATCCAGTTCATTGCCAGTCGAAAGGAAAGGAGGACAAGCATACACCTGTCCAGAATCAAATAGGGGCTTCAGGAGTCCCTCATCGCGTTTGTCAAATGTTTTCACCAGGAAGCGGTCCCCATCCCTAATCTCAAAGACGGGGTAGCATACATCTCTTTCCTCAATAGCCTGAAGAGTGGCATTTCAAGCTCTCCCTGGCTGAGCATAAGGAGACCACTCTAGCCGAGGCCTTATAGAAGGCCGTGGACTTCATTTGCACCAATGAAATTTACGCAGATAGCCCGAACATCGCAAAAAAAACTAGAGCTCCTTTGGACCGGAACCCCATTCGAGGAGGGCGGCCTCAGGGCCCGATGGACAGAAGGCCGCGACTGGATGCGGTTGACCCACAATGTACTACAGATCCGTATAGTATCCACATGGAGGTTAGGGGACATCCCATGCTATGGAGGCCACCACCAATGACCACGCCTCCAATCCCCACAATGCGCGGAAGTATTGTGAATTTCATAAACAGAATGACCATACGACGTCCGAATGTCATGAATTAAAGAACGCCTTACACGAACTAACTAACAAGGGTCAAATAGATCGCTTCCTCAAGAGGGGCCCGGGGTTCCTTTGGGAAGAGTACAAGCCTACTAAGCCTCAGCCCTAGAAAGAGGAGTGCTCTACGGAAGTAGTCGCCACGATCGCTGGAGCCGAAGGACTCTCTCAGTCAGCGTCGAAGGCATAGCAACAGAACCTCCAGTAAGTGTTCACGGTTGAGCAAGGGCCTCGTGTGACGGTTCCCACCATGGTGTTTGGGGGAGAAGGCACCTCGCGCTCCATGACCCCATATAACGACCCTTTGGTGGTCGAGTTGAAGGTAGTGAATGCTCTAGTTAGGAGGACCTTGGTAGATACGGGGAGTTCTGTGGACATAATAATGTGGGATTGCTTGAAGAAACTCACATATCCTGGGCGAGACATCGTGCTGTTGGCTTATCCAATCCTCGGTTTTAGAGGACAACAAGTAAACCCCACAGGCATGATTCTCCTCCCCTTACGCTTCGGTGATAAGGCACAGGCGAGGAACCTAGAGGTCGACTTTGTGGTAGTAGACATCCCGGTGGCTTACAACATCATTCTCGGGTGTCCCACCCGGCATAAAACAAAGGCCCTAATCGCTCCTTACCTGCTGCAACTCCAGTTTGAATTAGAAGATGGAAGTGCGGGGACTATGAATGGAGACCAGAGAACAGCACAGGAATGTTACCTGGTCAGCATACGCCCTTTCATTTGGCGAGGGGAAGGGTCAGCAGACTAATGACCCTTACCAGCTTAGGAAGAGTCTGAAAACACAAACTCAGCCCCCGATGCACGAAACTCTGGCTATTCATACCCTGGCTACGGACACTGCCGAGCGCTCGCATCCCAAAGCCACTGATGGAGTGGAGAGCACACCCATGGAGGAAGGATGTCCTGATCAAATAGTCCAAATGGGCCGGGAGATTACAGCTCAAGACCAAAATGCCCTGATCAAATTGTTGTGCGAATACCGGGATGTGTTCACTTTTGGTCCCGAGGAGATGCCCGGTATAGATCTGTTGGTGATACAGCACCAACCAAATATGGACCCTAAGCACAAACCCGTCATCCAGAAGAAACATCACATAGGGCCGGAAAAGGCAGTCGTGGCTAGTGCTGGGGTACAAAAGTTGTTGGAGGCAGGGTTTATTAGGGAATGTCAATATCCTAAGTGGATGTTGAATGTAGTTTCGGTAAAGAAGTCCAATGGGATGTGGAGGATGTGCATAGACTTCACAGATTTGAACAAGGCCTATCCCAAAGACAGCTGTTCTCTGCCTAAAATTGACAAGTTAGTGGACGGCACCGTTGTCATGCCCTATTAAGCTTCATGGATGCCCTTTCGGGATATCACCGGATCCCCATGTGCCTGGCAGACCAAGAGAAAACCGCATTCATCACTGATCGCGGTCTACACTGCTACAAGGTGATACCCTTTGGCTTAAAAAATGCAGGGGTAACTTATCAGCAACTTGTCAACAAGTTATTTGAACTCCTCATTGGCAAAACCATGGAGGTCTACGTTGATGACATGATAGTGAAGAGCAAGGCTAATGTCGAGCACGCCCCAGATTTAAAGCTAACTTTGGAGATCCTACAAACCTTCAACATGAAGCTGAACCCTTAGAAATGCATGTTTGGCGTGCGTTTAGGAAAGTTCCTCGGGTTCATGATTAGCAGTCGTAGGATCAAAGCCAATCCTGACAAAATTCAGGCTGTCTTGGATATGAGACCGCCCCGAAGCATCAAGGAAGTACAACGACTGACGGGATGCATCACGGCCTTGGGTCATTTCATATCCAGATCGGCCGACAAGTGTCAGCCATTTTTTTGTGTCTTGAGACGGCGAACCCACTTCAACTGGGATAAGGAGGCTGACAAGGCTTTCAAGGCCTTAAAAGCCTACCTGGCTTACATGCCGAAGATCGCCAGTCCCCTTGCTGGGGACGTCCTGGTACTCTAACTGGTACTGTCCAAGCAAGCTGTCAATGCGGTTTTCTTAGTCAAACAAGCCAAAAAGCAGATCCCAGCATACTATGTAAGTCACGCCCTAACAAGGTTTCCCGATCATTGAAAAGTTCACCTACGCACTACTGATGGCCAGTCAAAAGTCATGGACCTACTTTGAGGCCTACAATATTGTGGTCCTCACGGATCAACCCCTCAATAATGTCCTTCAACAACTCGACGCCTCAGGCTGGCTGTTGAAGTGGGCCATAGAATTGTCTCGACACGACCTGGCCTTCGAGACATGACGCGCTATCAAGGCACAAGCCCGGGTAGATTTCCTGCTAGAAAACATTGGCATGGACCCACGAAATATCCCCTTTCCTCACCCTTGGAGTCTATACGTGGATGCTCATCTACCAAGGATGGCAGTGGTGCCAGCCTCATCATAAAAAACCCCCAAGGGGAGTGCTATGAGCATGCTTTGAAGTTCATGTTCAAAGCATCGAACAACGAGGTCGAGTATGAGGCCTTAATAGCTGGGATTAAGCTGTGCTATACCACCGGGGCTGACGCAGTAGAGGCGGTCTCAAATTTACAACTGGTGGTCAGTTAGTTCAATGGAGAATATGATGTGAAAGACAATACCATGGTAGCTTATGTGAGGCGCATCTGAGAGGCTACCAAGCTATTGCAGTACTTTCGGATAACACACATCCCCCGGTCGGAGAATCAACAGGTCAACGCTTTATCAAAATTGGCCAGCGCCTCTGCGGATGGGAAGGCCAAGAATATCCAGTGGGAGATCTTGACGAACATGAGCATAGACCCACATGAGATATTGTGCCTTGACAGGAGCTCTACTTGGATGGATCCCATCCAGGCGTATCATGTGGATAGTGCACTTGTGGAAGATTCAAAGGAGGCCAAGCATGTAAAGTGGCAGTCAAATTGGTTCATCCTGTACGAGGGAATCTGGTACAAACAGTCTTATGCCTGGCCCTTGCTCCGATGTGTTAACCTGGAGATAGGAAAGAAGATACAAGAGGAGTTGCATGAAGGGGTCTACAGTGCGCACATTGGCGGCCGAGCACTAGCGATATCTGCCCTACGTACTGGCTATTACTGGCCTAGTTTGAGGAAGGACGCCATAGCGCTAGTACGCACCTATGACAAGTGTCAAAAATTTGCACCTGCTGATCGGGTGCCTACCACCTACATGATGCCTATTGTCAATCCCGTACCGTTTGCCACTTGGGGAATGGACATACTGGGTCCCTTTCCCATAGCAATGGGACAGCGTAAATACCTCTTCGTAGTAGTGGATTACTTCACTAGATGGATCGAAGCGGAAGTCGGCGCCTCCATCACTGCCGCAGAGGTCAAGAAGTTCATTTGGAAGAATATCATCACACGTTATGGCATCTCACGCGCTATGATATTTGACAATGACCGACAGTTTGATACCTCCAAGGTGATAGACTACCTTAGCAACTTGGGTTGCTAGGCTTTTTACAACCGTAGCTCACCCCCAAACCAACGAGCAGGCCGAGGCGGCCAACAAATCCATCTTGCACGGCTTGCAGAAGAAGCTAGATGATACTAAGGAAAGATGGGCGAATGAATTGCATGGAGTACTTTGGTCTCTAAGGACCACGGAGAAGGTGGCTACGGGTAAAACCCTCTTCATGCTGAACTATGGCTCCGAGGTAATATCACCCGTCAAAGTGGCGCTGCATACACATCGACTGACTAGATTTCAGGAGGAACTAAACAACACCGCCTTCCGTGAAGCTCTAGATCTCCCCCCTTTCGTGTGTGGCAATGCACTACTACGAGAGACCCTCTATATGCTACACCTCGCCGGCCTCCACAATAGGGCAGTAAGGATGCAGCCCATCCATGTTGGCGATCTCGTCTTGTGCCGAATGGAGGCAGTCGCCCAGACAGCCAAACACAGCGAGCTTACAGTCAATTGGAAAGCACCCTACAAGGTCATCTCGAAAGTCTGGTGAGTTACCTATCAGCTGCAAACCATGAACGGATCGCCCATCCCGTGAACCTAGCACAGTAGCAACTTGCAGAGATATTATCTACAATCTTCCATCATGCGTTAAATGACTATATATGTGAAATTGCCAAATCAATCAATAAAGGGCCCATCGTGGTAATTTTACAAACACTATGGGTTCTTACAGCACGGCCTTATTTTCGGCCACTATACTCTTGGCCCCTATAGGGCTAAGGGTCCTACAGCATGGCCTCATGATCGGTCGCTATACTCTTTAGCCCTTATGGGGGCTAAGTCCCTTACAGCACGGCCTTATGACCGGTCGCTATACTCTTAGCCTCTATGGGGTCTAAGGGTCTTACAACACAACTTTATGGCAGGTCCCTATACTTTTAGCCGTTATGGGGGCTAAGGGCCTTGTACCACGATCTTATGGCCGAACGCAATACTCTTAACCCCTATAAGGGGTGAGGGTCGTACAGCACGGCCTTATGGCCAGTCGCTATACTCTTCGCCTCTGTGGGGGCTATGGGTCCTATAATATGGCCTTATGGCCGGTCGCTATGCTCTTAGCCCTTATAGGGGCTAAGAATCTTACAGCATGACCTTATGGCAAGTCGCTATACTCTTAGCCTCTATATGGGCTAAGGGTCCTACAGCATGGCCTTATGGCCGGTCGCTACACTCTTAGCCCCTATGGGGGCTAAGGGCTTTACAGCACAGCCTCATAGTCGGCTGCTATACTCTTAGCCTCTATGGGGGCTAAGGGTCCTATAGCATAGCCTTATGGCCGGTCGCTATACTCTTAGCCCTTATGAGGGCTAAGGGTCTTACAGCACGGCCTTGTAGCCGGTCACTATACTCTTAGCCCCTATGGGGGCTAAAGGTCGTACAGCATGGCCTTACGACCGATTGCTATACTCTTAGCCTCAATAGGGGCTAAGAGTCCTGCAGCACAGCCTTATGGTCGGTCGCTACACTCTTAAGCCCTATGGCGGCTACGGGTCTTACAGCACGGCCTCATGGCCGGTCACTATACTCTTAGCCTCTAGGGGGGCTAAGGGTCTTACAGCATAGCCTTATGGTCGATCGCTATACGCTTAGCCCCTATGGTGGCTAAGGGCCTTACAGCACGGCCTTCTGGACGGTCGCTATACTCTTAGCCTCTATTCAGGGCTAAGGGTTCTATAGCGGGTCTTTTGGTCGGTCACTATACTCTTAGCCCCTATGGTGGCTAAGGGTCCCACAGCACGGCCTTATGGGCAGTCACTATACTCTTAGTCCCTATCGGGGCTGAGGGTCCTGCAACACTATCTTATGGCCAGTTGTTATACTCTTGGCCTCTATGGGGGCTAAAGGTCCTAAGCGCGGCCTTAATACCGGTCGCTATACTATTAGCCCCAATGGGGGCAAGGGTCCTACAGTACGGCCTTACAGCTGGTTGCTATACTCTTAGCCCCTATTGGGCTAAGGGCCTAATAGTACGATGTTATGGCCGGTCGCTATACTCTCAGTACCTATGGGGGCTAAGGATCCCACAGCACGATCTTATGACCGGTCGCTATACTTTTACCTCCAATGGGGGTAAGGGCCCTATATAAGGCCCTAAGAGTATAGCGACCGACCATTAGGCCGTGCTGTAGGACCCTTAGCCCCAATGGGGGAAAGCGTCATATAGTACGGCCTTACGGACGATCGCTATACTATTAGCCCCTATAGGGGCTAAGGGCCTTACAGTACGCCCTTATAACCGATCGCTATACTCTTGGCCCCTATGGGGGCTAAGGGTTCCACAGTACGGCCTTATGGCTGATCGCTATACTCTTAGCCCCAATGGGGTCAAGGGCCCTACAGTACGGTCTTACGGCCGGTCGCAATACTCTTAGCCCCTATCGGAGCTAAAGGCCAAACAGCATGACCTTATGGCCGGTCGCTATACTCTTAGTACCTATGGGGGCTAAGGGTCCCATAGCACCCACGGCCTTATGGCCGGTCGCTATACTTTTAGCCCTAATGGAGGGTAAGGGGCCTACATAAGGCCCTAAAAGTATAGCGATCGACCATAAGGCCGTGCTGCAGGACCCTTAGCCTCAATAAAGGCTAAGAGTGTAGCGACCGACCATAAGGCCGATCACTATACTCTTAGCACCAATGGGGGCAAGGGTCATACAGCACGACCTTACGGCCGGTCGCTGTAGTATTAGCCCCTATGGGGGCTAAGGGCCTTATAGCACGACCTTATAACCGGTCGCTATACTCTTGGTCCCTATGAGGCTAAGGGTCCCACAGTATGGTCTTATGGCCGGTTGCTATACTATTAGCCCCAATAAGGGTAAAGGCCTACAGCACGGCCTTACGACAGGTCGCTATACTCTTTGCTCCAACGGGGGTTAAGAGCTTAATGAACACGGCCTTTAAGCCGGCCATGGCACCTACCCTAAGCCAGGGAATCTAAGTGGTAGCTTGCCCTTTCGCTTGGGGGCTACCGCCTTTAGTTAACAGTGTAAGTATGAACAAAGCGAAACTGCAAGTATAGTACAGGAGAGATGAAGAGAAGGCAAAAGATCACTTCATTCACAAAGACAAGGGAGAGAGATACAAAAAAAAAGAAAATAAAAAATACAAACATCAGCGACGACGGTTACATATAGGGGAGAGTTAGAGGAGAGCTAAGCGTCCGAGGCATCGCTTCATCATTGTCGGAGCCTCTAGCGGCCGCCCCTAGTGGGAGAGTTCCTTCATCCTCTGGGTCGTACCCCTCGCCCGATTGGGGAACGAACTCTACTCCATCAGCGTCTTGCGCCTCCTTCTCGACCCATATATCGGAGGTAGGCCTCGTAGTAGTCATCCTCCTTAAATTCAGACGCGAGGGAAATCAGGACCTTCCGATAGAACCCTCAGGCTTCCTCACGGCCCCACTTTAGACCATGCTATTCGGTCTTGGCCGCCTTCTCCGTACTGGCGGCCGCTTTGGACTTCACCCTAGCCAGGGCTTCCTCCAATTGGCGATGTAGGTCCCTCTTCTCAACTTCCCAGGAGGCCCTCTCTTGCTGCATCCTTTCCCAGCACTTTTGGTATCTGGCTACAATAACCTCTAGCTCACGGCGTTCAGCAGCACTCTTCATGGTCCGAGCATATATCTGATAGCCCCGCAAAAGCTAGTCATAAGAAAAGCAAAAGTCAAAGGCAAGCAGGAAAGAACTTCAAACATCACGTACCTCGGTAAATACCGCCTCCTCAGATTAGGAGCTCATCAGACCAGCAGAGCCGAAGCCCCAAGATTCCACAATTTGGCCAGCTCTCGAATCAACGAGAACTTCCTCGTTAGCTCGGCCGATAGGAAGTCGGTAACTGACTCCTCATCAGTCGATGCTCCCCTCTCGGATGAAGCGGCTAGAGCTCTCCTTGGAGTAGCTGAGACTCGGTTCGGGGTCTGAGCCTCGGGGGGTCTGTCATGAGACAAAGGGGTGGTATACGAGAGCGCCCCTTATCCCCTTCCATACCAAGGGTTGTGGAAAAGGCCGCCAGGCCGATACAGCCCTCCTCGGGTTGTGAATGCTTACGCCTAAGGAGGTTGACAAGGGGCTTCCTCAGGCGAGGAGCTAGAGGGGGTGCATGTCAAGAAATGAATAACGGGTTAGCCATGGTAAGGTAGAGCCCTTGGCAGAGTAGGCCAGGGGACGGGTCAGAATACCTGTTTGACCTTTTGGCTAACCGCTCGCCTCCTCTCGTCCTCGCGGTTCTGCTCGGCCTCTGCCGCTACTTGCTCAAGGGTAGCATGCCTACATTGGAAAGGCATCAGATCCACCCTCGCTTGTTTTGCGAAAAAACACACAAAAGTCAGGTCAACACCACTTAGATAGAAACAGAAAAGGGAGCAGTAAATACCCTTCGAAAAATCTTTAAGAATTAGTGGTCCTCCAGCGGCAAAAAAAAAAATCATTCTCGAAGTATCGCAGCTTCAGGAGCCAATTGTAGGGTTCCCGGTCACTGGACCTACTTTTTCTTTTTTCAGGCCCATTAGCAACCTCTATAGGCTGCGCCATAAACTTGGGGATGGGCCTCGACTTGTCTCCTTTAGGTAATGCTGGAAGTACTTGGCCGTATTTTTCTCTTCCAGGTAAGCGGCCCGAGGGGTTGCGAACTGACTTGCCCTCGTTCCAACTGGGGGCATCCCCCCAGCCTGACTCCTGATAAAGAAAAAGGAAGTCATACTTTTAGTATTTCACCTTTAACTTCTTCTTGATGGTCGTCATATATCCCGATCGATTATTAAAACAATACCACCCCAAATCTCCCGTTTTCTTGGGAGCCTTTTGAACGTAATGAATAAGGCCAAACACGCATATAGTGCACGTCAGGTTGCGCAACTCACACGTCACAATGAACAAGCATATATTCTGCCAAGAGGTAGGCACGACTTGGGTAGGAGCAAGCTCATACTAGTTCAAGATTTCCACGATCACCGGGTTGAGGGGAAACCGCAGACCATAAGTCAAGGTCCCACGATAGATCGCAATGCAGTTTGCTGGCAGCTCGTTCATTGTTGCGTCTGCCTCCGGGATCACGAAGTTGTACCCTGCAGGTGGCAAGTATTGTTTTTCTCCAAGGTCATTCTCTTCATGGATGCCAGGGCCTTAGGGTTAGGGAAGTGCAAGCTTGGCCCGTTTTGCGGGTCTGATCGTGTCAGGGCCCCAGGAAAAACTAAGCCTTCGGTCAAAACCTTGGTGACCCGCTTCGTAGGGGAGCGGCCTCCTTTCTAAGGAGCCCCCCTTCCAAAAGTGCTTGGCTCCTCCTGACAAAAAGAACCAATGGAGGCTTCCTCAGCATATGAACCCTCAGAACCCTCTTTTGACGAGGAGCTTGAAGGAGAACTCATACTAGACATTGCCACCTCGACTTCGAGACTCTGGGTAGGGGGACAGGAGGATTACCTTCGTGTGTGGCCTAGGCCAGAAGTTCATCGTACGTGCGGTTGCTGGGCGTCAACTTGATCTTGGCCATTCTTTGTACCTGAACATCATTCATAAAATCAGCTAAGGTAATTTCCCAGGGGTATGACACCTCCTCCTCAATGCTTAAGATGCTAGGAGTAGAAGAGTACTCGTAACTAGATCAGGATAGGGTGTCGGGCTCGAAGATCAGCACGCTATAGGGAATCTTTTTTAGATCCCTAAACTGATTCTTTGGGGGAACATGTGCCACTATCCGACCACCAATAAAGGCCAGAAAATTGGGAAATTAAGGGTGGCGGCCCTCACATTGGGGACCGGTCAATCCCTCAATGACGACCCAGTTTGATAAGTTAGAAGAGGACATAAGTAATGTATAATAATACACGACGGTACAAAATCATACTTGCAATAGATGCTGATGGAACGCAAAAGAGGACAAACCTTTTGAGGTCTGTTGGCACGATCGAAAGGTAGCAAAGGAAAAGCGGGCGGAGTCCCTCTCCTTAGAAATCTCTTTCTCTCACTAGAAGCAATGCTGGTGGGTGCAAATGAGCCCACCAGTGAAGACTCATCACCTTTATATAGAGGGGAATGGGCTCCTCGCACAAGGTACGCGAAACAGCACTTTCCCTCTGGGTTTACCACCATATGGCACTTAGGGATTATGACCTAGGGATCTACCCCATATAGGGACGATGTAACGCGACGTTCTAATGTGGCAGCCACTTATGTGACACTAAAGGCTTAACCAACAACTCCTCGCCTCCTTGGCTTAGCTCGACCATAGTGGGCACCACAGTTAGGTCCTAAGGTCAAGCAAATATCCCCTTACCACATGCTTTACGGCCTGGCCTCAAGTTCGGTCCCTACACTCTTAGCCCTGAAGGGAGATAAGAGCCTTATAGCATGGCTCCAGGGGCAGGTACTGCACTCTTAGCCACAATGGGGACGAAGGGTCTTACAGCATAGCCTTAAGGTTGGGCGCTATACTCTTAACCTCAATAGGAGCTAAGGGCCTTACAGTACA
>JALPLW010225159.1:6190-16881 GCA_024363205.1 Cereus fernambucensis
TTGGATGTCTCAATTTTAGAAAGTCTGCCTATAACATGGATGAAAACATAACCTTAACATGACTTCTCAACTATAATACTTCTATGACTTCTTCATTCATGCATTTGGACCACTAAACTTACATGAGTAATTGGCATCAAATTTTGTACCTTGTTCCTTATTTTCAAACATAGTTCCCCTATTATCAGCTTCACGAGGAAGGTATGGAGCTCGGGGATTACCTCTTTCTTTCGTACTTAAGGAATTCCAGATGATAGGCTTTGCTCTTTTTGGTGCAATGCCGATAGAAGCTTGAAAATCGAACACTTAAGAACAACCCCTATATGGAAACCTCAAATTAGTTGGTTGAATATAAACCCTTGAGGAACCCCATAAAAACTTATAAAATTAGAGCGAACACGCATGAAAATGGTTGATAGAGGTAAGCTTTTGGTATTTTGTGTCTCTTTAAGGTTCAACTCAACAATGTTGATCAGAGCTTGAGAAGAGAGATAGTTAAGTTTTCTTAGTGTGAAAGGCGGAATTTATGGGAGATAAGGGTTTTCGAAAGTGGAGAGAGCGGATTCATGATGAAAATTGCGAGACTTAAGGGAGAAAAAGGTGAATGTTGAGTGGGTATTATATAAGGAGTTCAAGGTTTAAGAGGATTTGAAAGGAGAAGAAAGAAGAAGAAGAAGCAGTGAGAACAAGGTAGAGTTATCAACTTAATTAACAAATAGTCTTGACATGGGCAACATGGTCATGCTTGAGTCTAGATTCTCTAAGGTTTTTGAACTAAGGAATGACGCAAGTAATGTCAACCACAGGCCTATGTCAACATGTTGTTTGGTGAAAAATTTATTAAATTTGGACGTGGCTAGTGCGAGCCTTGACATGTGTGTTGTATGCTGTTTCTTCTCCTTTGAACTTGTCAATGTCCCCCCTCCCACACCTTCAATCTTTTTAGCCTCCCTCATCATTGTATTTTCATTTTTTTAT
Organism: Cereus fernambucensis; assembly: GCA_024363205.1. NCBI lineage: Eukaryota > Viridiplantae > Streptophyta > Magnoliopsida > Caryophyllales > Cactaceae > Cereus > Cereus fernambucensis. Next base: position 7,169 of record JALPLW010225159.1, read on the forward strand.
CATCTCTCTTTTTGAAACATTTTTTTTGGTGAAAATCATTCGAAGCACTAAAATGTACATGCTTGGGTTGTCTTACAAGAAGCACTATTTTAAGGTCTTGAGCTCAACTAAAGAGTTTCTCATTTGAATAATGGATTAGAGAAGGCGTAGATGACCTGCTTCTTGATTAGGTATTCGATTATTAAGTGGTTGAACCATTGCATATGACCTGGAATGCCTTGGTATGCTCACTCCAAAGTTTAATAGATCCATAAGGGAAAGCCTCAAGTACCTTGAATGGCTTGGACCATACTGAGAAGAACTTTTTGGGGAATAGCTTGAGGCGAGAATTGATCAACAAGGCCAAATCCTTTTTTGAATTCCCTCCTCTTGATGACTTGTCATGCCACTTCTTCATTTTCTTCTTGTAAATGCTGGAGCTCTCATAGGCATGCGACCTCAACTCTTCAAGTTTGTTAAGTGGGAGCATTTTCTGCTCACTAAAGGCTTATACATCAAAATTTAACTATTTGATAGCCCAATCAGCTCTATGTAATAACTCAACGAGTAAGTGATATGGTTTTCTATAGATTAATTTGAATGGTGTTATCCTTATAGGTGGTCTTAAAGAAGTACAGTAGGCCTAAAGTACATCATGTAACTTGTTTGCCTAATCATTCCTTGATGGAGCCATCATGTTCTCCAAAATGGTTTTGATTCCACAATTTGAGATCTCCACTTGGCCACTAGCTTAGGGATAATACCACAACCCTCTCTTATGATGCACTCTATACACTATGAGCACGACTTTAAATTCCCTCCCAAGAAAGTGGGTTCCATTGGCACTAATCAAAACCCTTAAAACTCCAAATTAAGGCAAGATCGCGCCATTGAAGAACTTGTTTACCAACCTATTGCCATTAGTGTAGCAAGCAATTGCTTCCACCCATTTAGGGACATAATCAACTACCACCAAAATATACTTTTTCCCCTTGAGGAAGGGAAAGAACCTACAAAATCAATAATCTAAATGTTAAAGACCTCAACTTCAAGAATGTAGTTTGGGGCATTTCATTCCCATCGAATTTTCAGTTCTTTCACATTGATCAAAACTTGGACACATTTATGAAAATCCTTTAACAGAGAAGGACAGTAGAATTCAACTGGAAAACTTTTAGTGGTGGTTTTATTGATGCTAGCATGCCCTCCTAATTAAGGGGAGTTATGACACAGAGAGATAATCGTTTTCACTTCTTCCTTGTGCACACATCTCCTCATAATTTCATCCCCATAAGTCTTATATGAACAAGGGTCATCCAAAAATATGAGTTGACATGGGAAAAAAATATCTTCTTTTGATTATAGCCCAAGCGGTAGGATTCCACACACTAATAAATTGACCACAACTACATACCAACGGGAATTCAATTTAGTCAATACAAGTAAGTGCTCATAAGAGAAGGAATCATCAATGGCCAAATCATACTGTTTATCATCTTCTTGAATAAATGGTAAATGAAACAAATGATGTGCCATTGTATTCCTAGTATCATTCTTGTCTTAAATCTCAAATGTGAACTCGTGAAAGAGGAGAACCCACCTAATTAGCCTGACATTTGCGTATTTCTTCTCTAAAAAGTGTTTGATGGTTGAGTGGTGGGTGTTGATATTCATCTTAGACTTAATAGCAAACACAGCTACCAATATTTCTTTTTCCATGGTGAAGTAATTTACTTGTGCCTTATTAAGTGTCTTACTTGCATAATAGACCATAGAAGGCTTTTTGCCCCTCATTTTCCCTAAAATCGCACCAACATTAAGGTTACACACATTATACATTAATTAAAATAGTAGACTCCACTTCAGCTGTTGGATTACGTGAGTGTTTTCCAAAGCTTTCTTGATCCTATCAAAAACTCAAAGATACTCATTAAAAAACTCAAAAGGGGCATTTTTACCTAAGAGTTGAGTTAGAGGTTTGGTGATTTAAAAAAAAAACCCTTAACAAAGGAGTAAAACCCCACAAGACCATAGACGCTTCTTAGACCTTTGTAATAATAGGAGTGGTAACTGCTCGATTACCTTCATCTTTGCTCCATCTACATCAACGTCCCCATTAACGCAACATACCTAACAATAACTCCATTTTGTATGATAAAATGACGTATTTCTAAATTTAAAACCAATTTCACCTCCTTACATCGACAGAGGGCCTTGACCAAATTTTCTAGGTTTATATCAAAGGTGGCTCCGTAGACTAAGAACCCATCTATAAACACTTCAATGATATTTTGAACATACTCATAAAAGGCAATAATCATGGATTTCAGGAGGGTGGCAGGAACATTACACAAACTGAGTGGCATCCTTCCATAAGCGAGTGTGCCATAAAGGCAGGCAAAGGTTGTCTTCTATTAATCACTAGGACGGATTATGATTTTAAAAAATACAAAATACCCATCTGCATAGCAAAAGAAACAACGCAATAGAACTATACATTATTTGATTTATAAATGTGATGCGGAGTAAATCGTAAGGAGTGGTTTACTCCTCCAAGCAAGGCCTACGAATCATGTGGGACCTACATTGGCTTTTGAAAGTGGGGGTGGAGGGCTTATTCCTCTAAGGTCCATATTGACTTGGGACCCATGAAGGAGACTAATTAAGCCTAGGAAAGTTCGTTAGGCACTTAGTAGCTTTAAACAAGGAGCTTAGCTACTTTGTTGTCTATAACTAGTTTTTTAGCTTATTTTCTTATTCTGGGCAAAATATCTTCCTTAAATTCTAGCTCAATTTTGAAAAGGAAAATGGATTCCAGTATTGGTAAATTAGTTATATATAGATTGCCGTAAATGTCCATATATGGCGTCTTTCAACTAGATTTATCGAGGAGGACATAGGCCTTAAACCAAGCAGGATCAGTGTAGATTTGGGATTGCATAGTTTTAATTAGGAAATTAATTGGTCTAAAAAATGGATGCTTTAGAGGCTAAGATATCTTCAGAAGATGGGAGACTCTTCTACAAGCCTCTCCTAAAAACAAGTCCCCAAACTCATCCATTTAAAGTAGTGCATGAAGTCACCAATCTAGTGTATTTGCTGCCAATTCTACCTCAACTTATATTTTTGTGGCCCCATTCGAATTGCACCACTAGCTAGGATATCATTGGTTAATTTTCTTATAATCCTATTGGTTAGTAGATAGCTTAGGGAGGGGATGCTCTACTATTTATTAGCTTGATCCTTTGTAATACTTTCAAACTTGGATTAATTATATGAAAGCTTGATGCTTAGTATCTCCTCAAAAATCTCATATTTCTTTATACTTGTAGTGGAGTGTTGAAGTTGAGTTTTCCCTTTAATTCAACCTTTGATGCTTTGGCTTTGGAAGATTTAATAGTAGGTTGATCAACCTAGGTGGTGGCTTAGCCTTTATCGTAAATATATCCCCTTTGATTTTATTTCATTTAATAATTATGCAAGTTTGAATCAAACCAAGAGGTAGAATTATGAGTTTTCATCTCTTTATTGAGTTTTCTTATGGAAGTTAGATCTTTACCAATTCACATGGTCCTCTTCATCAAAATTATAGCCTTTATTTGCCCAAGGATTTTCTCACATAGCTCAATTGGTACTAGAGCAAAAAGATCCTTCTTTTGGGAAAGCATCAAAACCTTTAATATTTGTGTTTTCATTTGCTTCTTCCATTTTTGCTGCTATTTTCACCTTTACATTTCCCTCTCTAATAAATCTCTTCTTTTAGTGCACAAATAACCCAAAAAAATAGCTAAAACACAATCCTTAATCCACATAGATACCTAAACTTTATTACAAAAGCCCAAAGCTATCAAAAATATAAAACCATAAATTTAGCACTAGCACCCTGTGCCACTTAGCATGCACATGGCAAAATTCTGCATTTTGGAATTTTCAACCAGAAATTTAGAATGACTATACTATTCCACCCAACACGGTATGCCACCTTCATGACTCTCATTTCAACCCTGCTACCCTCAACACAATTGTGTTGCCCTTGTTTTCAACATTTCCCCCTTTTTCCTTAACTTTCAAACTACCAATCATGACCAATGAGGGTGATGATTTTTGCTTTAGGGGAATTGCTCATGAATAAGCCCATAAGATAAGGAGAGATAGGGTCATTATTGAGTTACAAGAGCAAGTGATAAGCTCAGTAGGTATCTTAAACAAGTGAAGGCATCTGAGCAATGAGACCCTTACCATAGGGGATATAATGTTAATCATACTGACAGTGCGTACTTATTCTCTCATGAAGACTTTGATGATATGAAAAGAGGAGCTAGAAGAAGAAGGCATCTAAGGGATGACCTTAGAGATTGAGGCACTAGAAATTGATGGCAATATTAACACAGAGAACTACCTTGATTGGGTGCAAACCATTTAAAGGATCTTTGAACTCAAAGAGTATAATGAATAGAAGTCCTTCAAGTTGGCTATCCTCAAGTTTAAAGGGTATGCCTCTCTTTGGTATGAGCATTTGAAGAAGAATAGGTCTAGAGAAGCTAAATCAAAAATCAAAACATGGTTCAAGTTCAAGAAGCACATGGGTAAGAGGTTGCTACCATCCTCTTATAAATAAGAGTTCTACCTCAATATTACCTTTTTTAGGCAAGAGAATCTTAAGGCAGAAGAGTATATTAGGGAGTTTGTCCAACTCTAAATGAAAGTTGGTTTAGATGAAGAGTCCAAGCTTAAGTCATACATGAATGATCCCTTAAAGCTCCGATTCAATTGGATTCTACAGTAGTTCCTTCCTTTGAAGAAACTAAGGATGTTCAAATTCTAGTTCCAGAAGAAGAAGAGCGTACAAAGGTTCAAAAACAGGCCAAGGAAGAAAATGAGATCACTTTAGATATTAATGAGAAAGGGGTTGAATCAAAGCCCACCTTGGCAGCTATATTACCTATTGTTCGAAAACCTCATAGCCTCTCCATTGTTCAAAATTCGGAATTGAAGTAAATATCTCCAAAAAAGCATAATTTTTATTCTCCATGAGCAAGTTTAGTGATGAGGTCCTGTATGGGATGTTTCCATTAAATGCTAGTTATGTTTTCCTTGTTGGATCATTGATGTTTGATTCTTATGTGAGTTATTATGTTCATGATTCCCATAAACACCAAGGACAAGCATTAGCATTTGATTCTTTATCCCCACCTTATAAATACTAACCAAGGGAGGGTTGTGAGAAATGAATCCACATGAGTGAAACATAGGATGAGAAAACCACTAGTAAGAGCAAGAATTTAATTACCTTACTTTTGGTTGAACTAAACACAAGTGAGGAATTAAAACTCATATATCCCTTCCATTAATTAACCTTAAATGATTTTAGTAATGTGCTTCCATTCTACATTGACCAATTTTGGGATAAAGTCTCTCATGGTGTGTTACCCATTAAGGGTTGCCATATACCCCTTGAAAGTGAGCCTTCATAAGTCAAGCACATGATGATAAGAGAATCGCTTGTGAGATGAGTTATAATGAGTATATTTAAATTTTCAATAGGGTCATAAATATTGGAAAGATCTTTCATCCCATTAGAATATTTCTTTAATCCTCTCATAATGCATATATGTTCAAGATGGGTGGTACACTTAGCACAATGAGTTTCCTAAAAGTCAATGATTGTAATAAGTTAACACGATTGGTACACTTCGATTAAAAGTACTAGGATTTGAGGTCAAATCCTCTTCAATGAGGAGAGGTTGATTGTAACAGCCTAACTCCCTTGCTTAAGATATTGTCCGCTTTGAGTCAAGCCCTCACGGGTTTAAAACGCGTCACAGGGTGAGGTATCTAGCCCCTTATAAAGAGGGCTTCATCCTCCTCACCTGTCGATGTGGGACTGGTTTCCCAAGTCGCACCCTCTCTTGAGGGCTCGACGTCCTCATAGGCACGTTGACTCCGGGTGGCTTTGATACCATTGTACCAGCCCAAGCTTACCTTCCACTGATATTGTCCGCTTTGCGGCAAGGCTCTCATGATTTTAAAACACATCCATAGGGAGAGGTCTTCACACTCTTATAAAGGATGCTTCGTTCTCCTCCCTAACTAATGTGGGATCCTTGTAATCCACCCCCCTTGGGCACCCAACGACCTTATTGGGACACCAGTCCAGGTGTATGGCTCTGATACCATTGTAATAGCGCAAGCTCACCTGCCACTGATATCGGCAGCTTTGGGCTAAGACCCTCACAGGTTTAAAACGTATCTTGGCAGAGTAGCGTAATGGCTGCCTCTAACCTCGATATTGTCCTCTTTGGGGAACTGCTTTCACCTTATCCTGCGTCTAATCCCCCTCAATATTTTATAATGCGTCAATGGGGAGAGGTCTCTATAACTTCATAATGGATGCGTCGTTTTCCGCTCTAACCGATGCAAGATCTCTATAATCCACCCCCTTGAGGGCCAGCTCTCTCACTAGCACACCAGTCTAGGTCCATGGCTCTAATACTGCTGTAATAGCCCAAGCTCACCCGCTACTAATATTGTCTGCTTTAGGCCAAGGCCCTCATGGTTTTAAAACGTGTCAGTGGGGAGAGGTCTCTACACCCTCGTAAAGGATGCTTCATTCTCCTCTCCAACTGATGTGCAATCCCTACAATCCACCCCCTAGGGGGCCCAACTACCTCGCTGGTACACCAGTCCGAGTCCATGGCTCTAATACCACTGTAACAGCCCAACTCTCCCGCTTATGGTATTGTCCACTTTGGGCAAAGCTTTCATGGTTTTAAAATGCGCCACAAGGGTTTGAGTTATCCAGTCCCTTATAAAAAGGCCATCGTTCTCCTCACCAGCCGATGTGGGACTGGTTTCCCCAGTCGCCATTGTAACATCCTGAGCTCACACACCACTGATATTGTTCGCTTTGGGCTAAGCCTTCACAGTTTTGAAATGCGTCACAAAGCTGAGGTATCTAGTCCCTTATAGAGAGGCCTTTGTTCTCCTCACCTGCTAATGTGGGGCTGGTTTTAAAACCACGAGGGCTTGGCCCAAAGTGGATAATATCACAAGTGGGGGAGCTGGGTTGTTACAGTGACATCAGAGCCATGAACTCAGGCTGGTGTGCTAGTGAGGACATTGGGCTAGCCAGAGAGTAGAACGAAGCATCCTTTATAAGGGTGTGAAGACCTCTCCCCGTTGATAAGTTTTAAAACTGTAAGGGCCTCAGCCTAAAGTGGACAATATGACTGGCTGGTGAGCTTGGGTTGTTGCAATTATATCAGAGCCAGGGACCCAGACTGGTGTGTTAGTGAGGAAGCTGGCTCTCAAAGGGGTAGATTGTAGAGATCGCACATTGGTTGGAGAGGAGAACGAAGCATGCTTTATAAGGGTGTGGAGACCTCTTCCCATTGATGCATTTTAACACCATGAGGTCTTCAGCCCAAAGCAGATAATATCACAAGCAGGGGGGCTGCCATGTTACAGTGGTGTCAGAACCTGACCTAGGTCAATGTGCCTGCGAGGACGCTGAGCCCTTGAGAGGCGGGTGTGACTGTGGAATCCACTCCTACATCGGCAGGTGAGGAGAACGAAGGCCTCTTTAAAAAGGGCTAGATACCTCACCTTTGTGACGCATTTTAAAACTGCGATGGCTTGGCCCAAAGTAAACAACATCACAAGCAGGAGGGCCAGGCTGTTACAGTGGTATCAGAGCCATGGACCCAGGCCAGTGTGCCAGCGAGGATGCTAAGCCCTCAAGGGGGTGGATTGTAGGGGTTCCACATCAGCTGGAGAGAAGAACTAAGCATCCTTTATAAGGGTGTAGAGACCTTTCCCCATTGACACGTGTTAAAATCGTGAGGGCCATGGCTCAAAGCGAACAATATCAGTGTTTGGTGAGCTTGGGCTATCACAATGGTACCAGACCATTGTGACAGCCCAAGCTTACTCGCCACTGATATTGTCCGCTTTGTACCACTATAATAGCCCAAGTCCGGCACTTGTGATATTATTCGTTTTAGACCAAGCCCTCACGGTTTTAAAATGCATCATAAGGGTGAGGTTTCCATGCCCTTATAAAAAGGTCTTCGTTCTCCTCACCTGTCGATGTGGGAATGGTTTCCCTCGATTGTACCCCCTTGAGGGCCAGGCGTGCTCACGGGCACATCGCCCCTGAACCTGGCTCTGATGGCACTATAATAGCCCAAGCTCACCCGTCACTGATGTTGCCACTTTGGGCTGATGCCATCATGGTTTTAAAACTCATCTTGGAAGAGTAGTGCAGCGGCTGCCTCTAACCTCAATATTGTCCTCTTTTGGGAACAACTCATACGCCATCACAAGGATGAGGTTTCTAGCCCCTTATAAAGAGGCCTTCATTCTCCTCAGCTGCTGATGTGGACAATTGGGGAAACCAGTCCCACATTGGTAGGTGAGGAGAACGAAGGCCTCTTTATAAGGGGCTCAATACCTTACCCTTGTGACGCATTTTAAAACCGCGAGGGCTTGGCCCAAAGCAAATAATATCACAAGCGGGGGAGTGGGGTTGTTGCAATGGTGTCAATGCCAGACCAGGGTCAATGTGCCAATAGGGACATCGGGCCCTCAAGAGAGGGGTGTGACTGGGGAAACCAGTCCCACATCGGCAGGTGGGGAGAATGAGGACCTCTTTATAATGGGCTGGATACCTCACCCTTGTGGCGCATTTTAAAACCGTGAGGGCTTGACCAAAAGCGGGCAATATCACAAGCGGGATAGCTAGGCCATTACATTGCTACGGAGCAAACCACGGGGATTGATTTGCTTCTCCAAGCAAGGGCCACGAATTAGGCAGGAACAATGTTAACATTTGAAAGTGGGGGTTATGGGCTTGGTCATCTAAGGTCAATGTTGGAGGAGCCTAATAAACCTAGGGAAGGTGGTTGGGCAATTAGTAGCCTTAAATAAGGAGCTTAGCTACATTGTGCTCCTTAACCACTACTTTAGCTTATTTTTATATTCTTCGTAACTTCTAGCTCCATTTTGAAAGGGTAAATAGGCTTCAATTGTAGAAGACTACTTTATGGATATCCCCAAATGTCTATTTTAATCAAGCAATAGAACTTCATGATATTCCAAATATTAAAGAAGATATGGGCCTTAAACCGAGCAAGGGTCCGTGTAGGTCTGGAATTGCATAGTTTGAAATGGGAAATTAATTTGGCTAGCAAATAGATGATTCAGAGGCTAAGATTTCTTATAAAGCTAGTAGACTCTTATAAAATCCTCTTCAAATAAAGTATCTCCCAAACTCATCCATTTCGAATGGTGGATGAAGTCACCAATCTAGTGCATTTGCATCTGAATCCCGCTCAACTTATATTCTTGTCATCCCTTCTAATTGCACCCCTAGCTAGGACTTCATTAGTTAATTTCATTGTAATCCTATTGTTTAGTACATAGCTTGGGGAAGAGGGCACTCTAATACTTATTAGCTTAATCCTTTATACTATTTTCAGACTTAGATTAATGAAATGAAAGCTTGATGCTTAGTATCTCCTGAAAAATCCTATATTTCTTTATCTCTCAAGTACAGTGGTGAAATTGAGTCTTCCCTTTAATTCAAACTTTGGTACTTCAGCTTAGAAGGTTAAAGCGTGGGTTGATTAATCTAGGTGGTGGTTTAGCCTTTATCATGGGCATATCTCTTTTGATATGATTTGGTTTTATTATTGTGTAAGTTTGAATCCAATCAATAGATTGTCTGCTTGAAG